>VZRV01005568.1:1213-11595 GCA_013398115.1 Falcunculus frontatus | reverse complement strand
GGGCGCGGGGGGGCCGAGGCCGCCTCGGCCGCTTTGGCCGATGCCGACGCCGACCTGGAGGAGCGGCTCAAGAACCTGCGGCGGGACTGAGACCCCCGGGACCCCCCCGGGGTGGGATTTCCCTCCTTTATTTGGGATTTCCCCCCTTTTTTTGGGATTTCCCCCCTTTTTTTGGGATTTTTTTGCTGATTTTCGGAGGATTTTTGGCCACCCCGGCTTGGAGGTTTCTCCCCTTTATTCCGATTTTTGGGGGGATTTTCGGGCCCCCACCCCGGATCCCCCCCTCCGAGGGGCTGAGACCCCCCTCCGGAGTGGGATTTCTCCCCTCTTCTTGGGATTTGCACTCTTTTTTTAGGGATTTTTGAGCCCCCCGGGGGGATTTCCCCCCTTTATTCCGATTTTTGGGTGGTTTTTGTGGGATTTTCAGACCCCCGGGGGTCTCCGATCCCCCCCCGGGAGTCTGAACCCCCCCGAGTGGGATTTTCCCCCTTTATTTGGGATTTTCACTCTTTTTTAGGAGATTTTCAGGTCCCCCCGGGGGTCTTTGCCCCCCTATTTTTTGGTTTAGTGACTATTTTGGGGGACTCATCCCCTTTTCTGGGATATTTCCCACCCATTCTTGGGCTCTTCCCCACCCCCGGGGGGGGGTTTCCTGTCCCCCCGAGGGTCTTTCCCCCCTTTTTTGGGGTCTTTTCCCCCTTTTTTTTGGAACAGTGACACTAATTTTGGGTAAATTCCCCCATCCCGGGGGTCTTTTCCCCCCTTTTTTGGGGTCTGTCACCAATTTTTGGGGTATTCCCCCTCCCCCAATAAAGTTTCGTTGGACCCGCGGCTGCTCCGGTTCCTTCCTGGGGGTCCCAGTTCAGGACTGGGAGCACTGGGAGGGGGCGGGGGGGCTCCGTTTGGGATCTTTGGGGGCAAATTTGGGGTCCCTGGGGGGTTTGGGGTTTTCGGGAAGGTTTTGTGGGGTTCGTTTTGGGGTCCCGGGCGGGGGGTTCGGGGTCAATTTGGGGTCCCCGGGGGGATTTGGAGGCGTCACTTTGGGGCCTTTGGGGGGTTGGAAGGTTCATTTTAGGGTCGGAAAGTCCCCAAAATTTGGATTTTTTGGATCTTTTTATCTGATTTTTTGGGCTGTTGGGGTGATTTTGGGTTCATTTTGTGGTGTTTTGGCTCATTTTGAGGGCTTTGGGGTGATATTTTGGGGTCTTTCGACTCATTTTTGGAATCTCTTGGTGATTTTGGGGGTCTTTGATTTTTTTGGGTTTTCCAGCTCATTTTAGGAGTCTTCTGGTTCATTTTTGGGTTGTTTTGGTGATTTTTTGGGGTCTTTTGACTAATTTTTGGGGTGTTTTGACTAATTTTTGGAGTCTTTTGGCTCATTTGGGGGGGCTTCTGACTCATTTTTGAAGATCATTCCTTTTAAAAAAAGTGGTTTTTTAAAAAACTCACCACTGGGAAAACCAGGAATTCCCAGATTTCTCCCAAAATCAACAATTTCCCAGTGGCCTTTTGGGGTTCTTTGACCTTTTTGGGGCTCGAATTTAAAAATAAGCCCCAAAAAGTGAAGTGAAAAGTCCCCAAAAAGCAGAAAAATCCCCACAAAATCCCACTTCCCTTTTTTTTTTGCTTTTTTTGCATTTTTGACGTTTTTCCTGGGGGGTTTTGGGGGCGTTTTCGGGGCTCGAATAACGTGAAAAGCACCAGAACCGGCTGAGAACACCCCAAAAAAAGGGATTTACCTGGAAACGGGAGCACAGGTGAGGGGGGACCCCAAAATGTGGAGTTTGGGGAGCCCCAAAATGTGGAGTTTGGGAAGGGGGAACCCCAAAACTCGGGAGCTTGGGAGCCCCAAGATGTGGATTTGGGGAGGGGGAAACCCCAAAATTTGGATCTGGGAACTGGAGAACCCCAGAATTTAGAGCCGGGAAACACCAAAATGTGGATTTTGGGAAGGGGAGCCCCAAAATTTGAAGGGGGGGGGGGACCCGAAAATGTGGATTTAGGGAGAGGGAACCCAAAATTTGGAGCTTGGGGATCCCAAAGTGTGGATTTGGGGAGGGGGAGCCGCAAAATTTGGATCTGGGAAATGGGGGAGCCCCAAATGGGAACTGGGGGAGCCCCAAAATTCGGATTTTGGGGCTGGGGATCCCAAAATGTGGCGCTGGGAATGGGGGAGCCCCGAAATTTGGATTTTGGGAAAAGGGACCCCAAAATGTGGATCTGGGAGCCCCGAAATGTGGATTCTGGGAGGGTCGCGGCCCCGGGGCTCCTGAAATTGATGCGATTTTTGAAGAAAATCCCGGATTTTTCCGCAGGCTCCCTCGGCTCCGGAGCGATGCCGACACTCCAGGTACGGTTGGATCCCTTTTGGATATTCTGGGAATTTTTAACCATTTTTGGAAAAAGAAAAAAAAAGGGGGGGGATTTTTCCCAGCGCCCAGAAATTGCCATTTTTAAAAAATCCCAAGAAATAACGAAATAAATGGAATTAAATTAGAAACGGAGGGATGAGGAGGGGCCGGGAGCGGGGCGGAGTTTCCAGCCCGTCCCTTTCCCGGCTTTTTTCCCGGAGTTAAAAAGTGGGACTGGGTCAATCCGGGGCGGTTTCAGCCCAAAACTCAGCGGGAAAAGGGGATTTTGGGGTCGGGAATTTGGGATGGAGGGGAGGTGACGCCTCCCGGGTCCCCCCCAGCTCTTGGCCGCCGCCGCCCTCCTGGTCCTCGGCACGGGAATTCCGGGAATTCCGGGAATTCCGGCGGTGCCAGCCTCGGGAAGGAGCCCCGCGGAGCGCCCCGGTGAGCCCCGGGATGGAGCCCGACCCCAGAATGTCCCAGTCCCTCCCAGTCCCTCCCAATCCTCTTCCACTGACACCACTTTCCCTCCCGGTTTATCCCAGTCCATCCCAGTGCCCTCCCAGCTTATGCCCAGTTCCCTCCCAGTGCACCCCAATCCCTTCCCAGTACATCCCAGTCCCATCCCAGCCCTCTCCCAATCCATCCTAATCCCTTCCCAGTACATTCCAGTCCCATCCCACTATATCCCAGTCCCCTCCCATTGACTTCAGTCCCCTCCCAGTACATCCCAATCCTTTCCCAGTCCATCCCAGTCCCCACTCAGTTCATTCCAGCCCTCTTCCAGTACATCCCAATCCCATCCCAGTTCCATCCCAGTATATCCCAGTTCCATCCCAGTATATCCCAGTTCCATCTCAGTCCATCCCAGTCCCCTCCCAGTATATCCCACGCCCTTCCCAGTCCATCCCAGTCCCTTCCTAGTCCATCTCAGTCCCCTCCCAGTATATCCCAGTCCCCTCCCAGTATATCCCAGTCCCCTCCCAGTATATCCCAGTCCCCTCCCANCCCCCCTGCCTCCCCCAGTCCCCCCCCAGCCCCTCCCACTCCCCCCCCAGTATATCCCAGTCCATCCCAGTCCCTTCCCAGTCCATCCCAGTCCCCTTCCAGTCCATCCCAGTCCCTCCCCAGTCCCCTCCCGGTCCATCCCAATCCTCTCCCCATTCATCCCAGTCCCCTCCCAGTATACCCCAGTTCCATCCCAGTATATCCCTGTCCCCTCCCAGTCCATCCTAGCCCCAGCCCACGGACCCCCCTCCTTTTCCCCAAAGCCCACAACTCCTCGTTCCAGCTCCTGCCCAGCTCCTTCCCCGCCGGAAGCGCTCCCAGGACGCTCCATCCTCGCTCCAGTGGGTGCCTTTCCAGGGCCACATCCCCGCCGACGCCGTCTCCAACTGGAACCGCCATTCCGGCCGCCTAGAATATGTCTGCTCCACCCGGCACTACGGCTGCAACCTCGGCGCCTTCGACCCGCAGCGGGGCCCCTTCTGCTTCTTCTCGTGGGCGGAACGGGAGGAGGAAAGCTCCAAATTCCAGATCCTGGTCAACCCCGGCGGCTTTGAGGCGCTGGACTGGGTGGACACGTCCTTCGGCAGCACCCCCGAGGGGGCCGTGGAGGGCTGTCCCCTCATCGACGCCTTTGTGGGCCGGAGCCAGGACGGGCTGGGAAAAGTTTCCAAGGAGCAGCAGGCGCTGTTCGTGGCCGTGGACGGGGGGGAGATTTGGTACAAGTGGTACCAGATCCTGGTGGTCCGGCAGGGCCCGGCCGACGTCTCCATCGCCAACGTGTCCTACAACGGCAGCGCGGCGCTGGAGCGCTCCGAGGGCGCGGCGCTGGCCGAGGTCCTGGCGCGGAACGACGGCTGCCAACCCACCCTAAAATCCGTCACCCTGGAAGAGGCCACGGAGACGGAGCACGGCTGGAGCGCCGAGCTGCCGGCGCTGGCGGCCACGCACGGGGTGCTCCAGGCGGCCCCGTTGGTTTTCACGGAGACAGGATGGGCTTTAGGGAATGTCACCACCCTGCCGTGGGCGGGCGGCACCAGCGCCACCGAGTTTGTGTCGCGCGTCCACGAGGTCCGAGAGGAGATCCCGGCGCGCTCGGAATGCGCCGTGGTGCTCCGGGGGCTCCGGCGCGACCTCCGCGTCCCCTTCTCGGCCTGGCTCACCCGGGAATTCCGCTCCGGCCGCCAGCACCGCGTGGTCATCGCGGGGTGGGCGCAGAGCCGGGCGGTCACGGGGGTCCGCGCCGTCCTCGAGCGCTGCCGGGAGCTCACCGAGCTTCCGCCCTGCCCGGATTAGGGATGGGGTCACTCCTGGAATTCAGCTTTTCCTGCTGGTTTTTCCCCCAGATAACCCCTGCGGAACGTGAGGGCAGCAAATTCATGGAAGAGCTTGGTCTTCGGCGCGGTTCTCCCATATTTTTGGCTTTTATGGCATAAACTTCATCCCAAAATGCAGGCAAATGTGGTTCTGCGGCTGCGTTCCCTTTCTTCTCCCAAAAAAAGTCCGACAACACCGTGAAACCCAGGAAAGCCCTTGGGTTTGGGGGACTTTTTCCCAATATTTTTCAGTTTTGTGGTGTAACCTTCATCCCTGTCTGGAACAACACTGGGAAATGTGGTGGAATTTCCTGCTCTCTCCCAAAAACCCTCAAACGCCACCACAAAATCCAGGAAAATTGCTGCGTTTGTTAGGGTTTTTTTCCGATCTTTTTCATTTTCATGGCAGAACTTCATCCCTGTCTGAAACCACAGAAAAACGTGGCCTTTTCCTGTGGAATTTCCTGTTTTATCCCCCAAAAAAACTCCAGCAAAGATGCAGAATCCAGAAAAATCACTGGGTTTGGTGGGTTTTCTCCCGTATTTTTGATTTTCATGGTACAGCCTTCATCCCTGTCCAAAACCACGTGGCAACAATGCAGGGAAATGTGGTGTTTTCCATCTGAATTTTCCTTTTTCTCCCAAAAAACCTTCCAGCAACACCACGGAATCCAGGAAAACACTGGTTTTGCCCTCAACAGTCTCCATTTTTTGCCCCCAGATTCCCCTAACTGGCACAGGATGAAGGAAACGCATTTCCTACATGATTTTTCCCTTTTTTTTCATCAAAATTTTCCCTCTCCAGCTAGGCGCTCCCTCCCCACGGAGTGGGATGGACACAATTCCCGTTCCCTGTGTCCGTGTTGGATTTTCCCTCGTTTCTCATGAAAATTGTTGGCAGAGCAAAAAAATTCCGTGTGTGGAGTCGCGGATTTTGGGAGCAAAGGGACAAAGAAAAATGGGGGAAAGCCAAAATGAGGCATGCAAATGGACCGGGGGGAACTCTGGAGGGGAAAAATCCCAAAATTCAAGGGATAAACCCCATGGGGTGATGTCCAGGATTTTGGGGGGGCGGGGGGGGGTCTGGGATTGGGGGGGACTCTGGGACAATCCAGGCTTGGGATGGAGAGAGAGGTTGGGGGTCCTGGAATTCTGAGGGGGCTGAGGGAGTTGGCAGGGGCAGGGACTTGGGGAGACCCCAAACTGGGGGGGGAGGAGCAGGAATTTGGGGATAGCCCAGATTTCCTGGGAGGGGGAAGAAGGGATTTGGGGAGACTCCACATCTCTTGGGGAAAGGGATTTGAGGAGACCCCAAGTTTCCTGAGGGGGATGTTCCTGAGAGGGATGGGAATGACAGGGATTTACAGGGGCGCAGGGATTTGGGGACACCACGCAATTCCCTGGGGGTGGGAGGTGTGTCCCTTACAGGGAATTTGGGGAGATCCCGGATTTCCCGAAGAACAGGAATTTTTGGGTCTCATCCCCCAACTCCCCCCTCCCCCCACCATGAGTTGAACCACGAGGCCAAGAAGGGACAAAATCCATTGTTCCAGGGAAGGAGGGCAGAGCCTGAGACCCCCTGGAGAACCCCTGGAGAACCCCTGGAGAACCCCCAGAGACCCCCTGGAGTGGCCGGTTGAGGTCGGCCAATGCTGGTGCAGGACAGGGCGTCCTGAGGCCACCAGGTCATGGGAACATCCCACCCCTTGTGTGGGATCTCCAGGAGCAGGGAACGGGATCATAGAGCCACCAGGTCATGGGAGATGTCCCAGCAGCAGTGTTGGACCTTCTGGAGCAGGGAATGGGATCATGGAGCCACCCGGTCATGGGGGTCAACAGTCATGGTCCCACCACCCACACTGAATCTCCAGGAGCAGGGAAAGGGATCGTGGAGCCACCAGATCATGGGGGATGTCCAAGAACCAGTGTTGGACCTTCTGGAGCAGGGAAAGGGATCGTGGAGTCAACCATCAGCTCATGTCCATCTTCATCCATGTTTGATTCACTTCAGAACAACCCTGGGGCCACCAGCTCCTGGGGGACATCCCTCACCTGCGTCCCCTCTCTGGGACCAGGGAGCCAAGTCCTAGAGCCACCAGGCTTGTGGAGCCCACCAGTCATGGTGCCACCACCTGTGTTGGACCTCTGGGAGCAGGGAACAGGATCATGGCGCCACCAGGTCATGGGAACATCAACTCATCATCCCATCATCCCTGCTTGGACCTCTGGGAGGAGGGAATGGGGTCACAGAGTCAAGAGGTCATGAGAAACATCCCACCACCCCTGCTGGATCTCTGGGAGCAGGGAACGGGATCATGGAGCCACCAGGTCATGGGAGACATCAAACATCAGCTCACGTCCATCATCATCTGTGTTTGGCCCACCTCAGGACAGTCCTGGGGCCACCAGCTCCCGGGGGACATCGCTCCCATCTCCGGGACCAGGGAGCCAAGTTCTGGAGCCCCAGGGCTCGTGGGGCCCCATCACCCCCCCATCCCCACCTCCTCCAACCCCCCCAACCTTCACCGCCCAGCGCTGTCCCCCCACGGCCACCATTGCCCCCCGCCCGTCCCCCGCCCGCTGTCACTTGTCCCTGGCCGCCGCCCGGGCGTGGATCCGCGTGTGCCGGGCCAGCGAGGACTTGTTGCTGAAGCTCTTCCCGCAGTGGCCGCAGGGGAAGGGCCGCTCCCCGGTGTGGGAGCGCTCATGCACCGTCAGATCCGCCAGGTACTTGAAGCTCTTGCCGCACGTCCGGCAGGGGTAGGGCCGCTCCTGGGTGTGGCTGCGCCGGTGCATGGTCAGGTTGGACTGCTGGCTGAAGCGCTTCCCGCAGGCGGGGCAGGGGTACGGCCGCTCGCCGGTGTGCAACCGCTGGTGCTTGTTCAGGTCCGAGGGGTTGGTGAAGCTCTTCCCGCAGGCGCCGCAGCCGTACGGCCGCTCCCCGGTGTGCAGGCGCCGGTGCGTGGTCAGCGTGGACAGGTGGCCGAAGCGCTTCCCGCAGGCGCCGCAGCCGTACGGCTTCACCCCCGTGTGCGTCCGCTCGTGGGTCTTCAGGTGGGTCAGGCGGCCGAAGGTCTTCCCGCACTGCCCGCAGGGGTACGGCCGCTCCGGCGGCTTCTCCGCGCTCCCGGCGTTCTCCGAGGGGTTTCCTGTGGGGTTTCCTGCAGAAGCGGTGGGGTCCCGCTGGGTTTGGCGCCGGGGGGTTCCTCTCCGGGCAGGAATCGCGGCTCTGGGGACGTTGGCTGGGTTTTGGGGTTGAGGAAGGGACAGCTCTAGGGCTGTGATGGGACCTGTGGGGGAAGAGGATGAGGTCCGTGGGGTGGTTCCCGATGGGGAATGTCCGGCTCCGGCCCCTCCATGCTCCAATGGTCATGGGGAGGGTCTGGCTCCCACCACTGACCCCCCAAACCCACCCCTGGGGGGCCATCAGGAGCATCAAGGGAAGGGTGAGGACCTTCAGTCAGGTGGGGTTTGACCCAAGGAGATGGTTTTGGAGCCCAAGGAGACGATTTTGTGCCCATGGAGATGTTTTCAATCCCAAAATGGTTTTTGACTCAAGGAGATGGTTTTTGACCCAAGATGGTTTTGACCCAGTGAGATGGTTTTGAGCCCAAGATGGTTTTTGACACAAGCTGATGAGGAGATGGTTTTTGACCCAAGAAAATGGTTTTGGAGCCCAAAATGGTTTTTGATCTCAAGGAGATGGTTTTGAGCCCAAAGAGATGGTTTGGAGCCCATTGAGGGATTTTTGAGCCCAAGATGGTCTTTGAGCCAATGAGATGGTTTTTGCCCCAAGGAAATGTTTTGGAGCCCAGAGAGACGGGTTTTGAGTCCAAGCTGGCTTTTGTGCCCAGGGAGATGGTTTTGAACCCAGTGAGATGGTTTTTGACCCCAAAAAGTTGGTTTTGACCCAAGGGCACCGTTCTGAACCCAAAATGGTTTTTGACTCAAGAAGATGGTTTTGACCCAATGAGATGGTTTTGAGCCCAAGATGGGTTTTGACACAAGCAGATGATTTTGGCCTGAGGAGATGGTTTTTGACCCAAGAAAATGGTTTTGGAGCCCAAAATGGTTTTTGCTCTCAAGGAGATGGTTTTTGATCTCAAGGAGATGGTTTTGAACCCAAAGAGATGTTTTGGAGCCCAAACAAGATGGGGTTTGAGCCGAAAGAGATGGTTTTTGACCTAGTGAGATGGTTTTGACCCAAGGAAATGGTTTTTGACCCCAAAAAGTTTATTTTGACCCAATGACACGGTTTTGAGCCCAAGATGGTTTTGTGCCCAAGGAGATGGTTTTTGACCCCAGGATTTTGGTTTTGGCTCCACTGAGATGGTTTTGACCCCCAGAAGACAATTTCTGGGGCCACTGAGACGGTTTTTGGGTTCCACCACCCCAAGCTCCCCCGGCTCCAGCAGCAGCACCTTCACCCTGTTTTTGGGGTGGGTGAAGTGTCTCCTCCCCCCATCCCGGTACCTCCTTCCCGCGGCTCCTCTTCCTCAGCCACCACCGCCTTCTCCTTGCCCGGAGCCGCCTCCTCCTGGGGGGACTCTGATGGGGGGCTCGGTGGGACCCCCAAAGCTCCGGGGTCCTCCACGTCCCCGGGGGCCACGTCCTCAACCTTCACCCGCACGGTGACCTGGGTGACACGGGAACAGGGACACGGAGCTGCTGAGGGGATCTGGGGGAAGGGACCCCCAAAGGCTCTAGGAAGAATTTGGGTGCTGGGGACTCCCAGAAGTTGTGGAGGGAATTTGGGTGCCTGGGACCCCCAAAGGCCCCAAAAGGGTTTTGGGTGCCCAGGACCCCCCGAGCCTCAGAGGGGATTTTGGGGCCCAGCTCTACCAAAAGATGCTGAGGGGATTTGGGTGCTGGAGATCCCCAAAGGCCCCAAAAGGGTTTTGGGTGTCCAGGACCCCCAAAAGCTGCCAAGGGGATTTAGGCACCCAGGACCCCCTTTCCAGTCTGTTTTGGGGGTTTCCCTCGGGAATGAGCTCGGAATCCACGGCGGGGAGGTCTGTAGGGGTGGGATGTAGTGGGAGGAATGGAGGAGGGGCCGAGTATTCCCAATTTCAGGACCAGGAGGCCCTCGGAACCCCCTTCCCCCCGTGTCTGGGCCGCTCCCGCTCCCACCTGCTGCTCCCAAATCCCGGCGGGATCTCCGTGCCCCAGCTGGAAGCTCTCGGCCAAGGCCACGGCCTGGGCGCAGGACTCGGGGTGCCGCACCCACACCCAGCTCTGGATGTCCTCGGGGAGGATGCTCAGGAACTGCTCGAGCACCAGCAGCTCCATGATCTGCTCCTTGCTGCGCACCTCGGGCCGCAGCCACCCCTGCGACAGCTCCCGCAGCCTCCGGCACACGTCCCGCGGCCCCGCCGCCTCCTGGTAGCGGAACTGCCGGAACCGGAGCCGCCGCAGCTCGGTACCGGCGCCCCCGGACCCCCCCCCGGCACCCCCGGGAAGGGCCGGGACGAGGCGGCGCGTCCACTCCCCGCGGGGCCACCGGCGGCTCGAGGACCCCCCCGTGTCGCCTCCCGCAGGGTCCCCCCCCTCCGCGGGGTCCGGGGGTCGCAGCCGCCAGCGGGGGCGGGGAGGGGGGGTCTCCATCCTGCCGGGCTCCGTCGTGACCCCCCCGGATATCCCGATGTGGATCTGGGCGGGGGGGACAGGGGATGGTTAAGGAAAGATCCCCCCCCACTCCCATCCTGGTGGT
>VZRV01005566.1:523980-549183 GCA_013398115.1 Falcunculus frontatus | reverse complement strand
TTTTTTTTCCCCCCCAGAAATGTGAAGCACAGGTGCTAAGGCTCACTGAAATTGCAAAGCACAACCCGAGAGTTGTAAACACCTCCATGGGAAAGCTCTGGCAGGTTCAGAACGTGAGTTCACCCTCCCACAGGAAAGGCACTTGCAGGGTGCTGAAAGTCTGGTGCTTCACACCTCAATTTAACAAAGTAAAACCTGGGTTTCTCTGAGGAGCTGATATTTTGTACAGCTTGTGCAGAAATAATGCATGAAACCACTTCAAAATATGGGGCAGTGATGCCACAACCCTGCACTATAAAGAGCTTTTCTGCTGTAATCAGGAACTCCTTGGTGATATTTTTAAAGGTTTCAGTGATTAGTGGCTGGTTTTTTCAAGAGGGGAAAAATAAAACATTTTTGCTACTCCCAGTCATGTGCCGCACAGTCCAAGAGTGACAGGGGAGAGGGAGAATGCCTGCTGGGATCTTGGAATCTATAGCATAGCTTAAAAAAATATGGAAATTCTCTGAAAGAGACAACTCTGGCTTTGCTACTAAGCTGATACCTTCCCATTCCCCAGAACACAGCTCAGTTATTAGATATAGCATAAATATATAAATAAATATATTTATATGACATCTGTAGGAGCAGGGAAAATAACAACACCAACCCAGCCTCAGTGTTTCATGTTTCCAGCAGGAATTAATTCCATTTTTATTCTCTTTATAAGCAGCTATTAGAACTTTGCAAAGGCCTGAACAAGTCCCGTAACACTGAAGTGTTTTCAGGGGTTTCTTCTCAAGGGATGGAAAGTTCCTTTTTTTTTTCTTCTATGGCCGAACAGGAATTTTCTGTACTTTTTCCCCCTGAAACAGGAGGGCTGCAATATTCAAATGCCACCAAGCTGTCACCTCAGTCCCTGCTCCATGTGGATCTCACATCCTGTCTGCTTCCAGCAGGGATGAAATGTGCACACTGAGGAGTCTGTTCAACCCTTCTCTCGCTTTGCTGTGACCCCCAGCACCTGCCAAGGTTTGGTTCCCCCTGCTCCCAATCCCTCTCCTGAATTCCCCCTTCAGGTTCATCACAGGACAAGGTGCCCTGCTAAATTCCTCCTTGCTCAAATTGGGATGTTACCTCGTTATAACCACGCAACAGAGCCAGAATAAATGCATTAATACCTCGACAACTCTCTTGTTGGGGAGATGGAGCTATGCAAGCAAAATATAAAATAAATATTTCAGAGGGGCAGTTAAGAGGCAGAGTGTGTGAGACATGAAACTTCCGTTGAGCTCCTTCCAGAGACTTTTAAAAACATCCTTCTTCCTCTAACAACATACTTAACTTGTTCCTCCCCTCTGTGTTTGTTGGGGATTTTGCATAATGCAGTGTTACTAGAAACTTTCTGCCTAGCTGAATTAAGAACCACCAAAAGTCTCTCTAGAATGGAGTTCCTGAGTGAAACTGAAAGGACTAAGTGGCTGAATAACTTTATTTTTAAAAAAAAAAAAAAAAGAGGATATGGCCAGTTGCTTTGGAAAAAGAGGCCGCTCGGTTGCCAGAGGACTTGGAGATCTTCAGACCACCCAGAAGGGAGGTACCCTGCCAAATCAAAACCCCAGGGACATCGTGCAGTAAGGGCTGCAGTTGGCTCGCAGGACTATTGGGATTTTACCTTTCACACTTCAGTGTTTAGAGCCCTGAAGGACACCTTGCAGCTGAAACTTTGTATTTTATCATTAACGAGTCCCACCTGTCTGAAAAAAAAAAATGGGTGAGAGCAGAAGCAGAGACGAGGTGATCACTGGGAAACTCAGGCACTGAGTGTCTGCAGCTGAGTGGGATTGGGAACACTGGGAGGGCTGAGTTTTCCTGCCCCAGGATGCCCTTGCCCTAAAAAGCAGCCGGGGGAAGCTGCAGCAGGTGGAAGAAGAGGCCACAGGACGAGGAGAAAATTTTGTACCACAGCAGGGGCATCACTGGTGCCACTCAGGGAATTTTGGGAGCTGACGCACGAAATCACCCAGAGCTGAGACTCCTGCTTGGGGTTTTGCACTTGTCATCCCTAAACTTCCAGCTATGCCCTTACCCAGTCTCAAATTCCCTGAAACTCAAATAAAGCAAAGCAAATGATGAATATTTGTCAGTCTTTAGAGGTATTTGCTGTGAAAACCAGTTGCACGTGTCAATAAATGAGGGAACAGCAGTGTCAGGAACGCTGCAGGGTGAAGAGTGGGGCAGTGCTTGTTTTGGGAACGTCTTCAGAGCTCCCACTCCATTCAAATCAATATTAAATTGAGGAATATTAGAGCACAGTTCACACTTGCCCTTTGAGGTGCGATAACCAGATAAAAAGCTCTGTGAGGTTTCTAAAGGAGCATTTGTTTGAGAAGTGTTTGCTGGTCTCCAGGGATGGGTGATGCAGCTCGGTGTGCTGGGAAAAGAGGGAAGCAGAGCCTGGCATTCCCGAGCTGGGATTGTGCACAGCACCTGCTCAGCAGCACGAACCTGCCAAGTGCCAGGGACAATTCCTGCCCTGTGCCCGAATCCTCGTTATTTCAATTCAGGTTGGAACGAGAACAGTCATTAGAGATGAGAAAACCACCAAAAACCCACATTTGTTAGCAGTTTTGTAGGGTGCTGGTGAGGACTCAGATTTACAAATTCTTTTATTACACGTTAAAAACGCAACTGCACGTTAATTTGAGGCACAATTAGGTCATGGCAGGGAAATGCACTGCTCTGAGGGGTGGCTGTGGCCTCCACCATCTGCACAGAACCTCGCTCAATCACGGCAGGAGCAAGCCCAGGCATCCACCGAGACAAAATTATAATTCCTCCCAAAAATATACCTGGAAGTTTCCCAAGAGTGCAAACATTCCTCCCTCAAAGTTTGCTATTTGAAGGCTCTACTTATATTGTGAAGTGTTAAAATAATTAATTTTTTTGGCCAGACTGTGATAATCTCTTTTGACAACCAGAGTGGGAAGCACAGCCATATGGTTTTTTCCTGCTAATTACTTGAGTTCTAGACCAGCTCTTGGAAAAAAATCTTATTCCAGTTAAGACATGCAGGTGTAAGAGAGGCAGAACTTCAGGAATTTGTCACAGCTGGGGTAATATGTCACTGGCAAGTTGTGCTTTTATTTGACTGTGGGGTTTTGCAGCCCCAAATTTAGTTTTTGCTTAATAATAATTAATTAGTTTTTCATGAAACAAGTTTTTTGTTAATAGTTTCAATTAATAGTTCCAATGATCATTTTTCATTAATAATTCAAATTTTCATTTCTTTTCTTCAGTACTAAGTTCCAGTGTAATATTTCTGACTGCAGAGAAAACCCTACAAAGACCAAGGAGGAGGGAAAGATTAAACCTCTATGTGAAGGAGATAGGAAATAATTTTAAAAATATTTTCAAAAAACATATTTTGGGGAGGGATAACATTTTTTCAAGTACATATACAAATCTCTTTTTTCACAATATTTGATGACCTGACTTGTCGAGGTTATATTTTGCTAGTCCTGATCCTGAATTCTTAACTTTAGCCACAGTAGAACAATCACTGAGTAAAACAGAGAAGTGTTTTCCCATTTATCGGGTATTTTTGTAAGGTGTGTGATGAGCAAAAGGAAAGTGGGGAGGAGCAAAGATATTCCTAAAATGAGGCAGATTTGGACCATTTCCAGAGAAGGTCCTGAGTGTGGGCCCTGCATTTCACACCGTGGAGCTCTGCAGGACTTGGAGGTGACCGAGCAGCCCAATAAATGAAAAAATAATTGTAAATTATTGTAAAATAATTGGTTTTTTCTGCAGTGGACCCACACAGATGACAAAGAGAGGGTCCCAAGTGTTCCTACACCATAGAAGAACTTTTTGTTTTGGATAACGCTTTCAGAAAATAAAATGTCATCCTTAAAGAAATCTGTGTTATCTCGCTGTGCACGTGAGGCTTCCAGCTGGATAACACAAATATTTGGGGGTTATATTCCTCTATCACAGCCACAAATTCCATTTTTGTCACAGCAACATTGATTCTGCCCCTTGGGTCTGTTTTTTCACAGGCTCGCAGAATAATCATGCTTTTTCTTATTTTTTCTTACTCTATTCCGAGGAAAAGCCCTTCCCTCCTTCACTTTAAAAAGGCAATAAAGCTTATTTGGATATTCAGTGTACTCAGGGTTAAAACCCCATCAGAAATTGGGAAAGGCTGTCTTCATAGCATCAGGAGGTTGGAATAGTTTAGACAAAAAATTATATTGCAAAAATGACTTGCACAAAGGGTGCTTTACTCTAAAGAATGTTGTGTTCATAAATGCAAGTACTAATTCCACTGTTATTCAGTGCAAAACCAGGTACTTTGGCTAAGACCAGGAAAAAAAAAGTCACTTAGCTCTAATTGCTGAATATTCTTCTCGAACACTCGATTTCAAAAGTCCAAAAGACCAAACTATTATTTGAAAACTGAAAACATTTGATTATTCAACTGGATAAATTACCTGACACTGAGACAAGACTGGAATTAACTGCAGCTATTGCTGCAACTCACTGAGACGAGGCTCTGACCATTCCATTCACTGAATTGTTGTGCTACTTGCTCTCAACAATCCATTTCATTTTCCTTTTCTTTCACTTTGATGTAGTGCAGATCACAGCCCTCCAACGTCTGCAATTTAAGTTCTCATTGCTGGTGACACGTTGAAATGGAAAGTATTTTTGTAAAATTACGAGTGTCAGCGCAGACAGAAGAGAACAATGTAATTAACTGCAGAGCAAATCATTAAAGGGAGAGAAGAAATGAAACTGCAAATCAGCTGTGAGAGCAGCCTCTGAGATGTTGGCATCACAAATTGCCCATTCATTATCAGCATTGTTGTTATCAGCCCTCTGAAATATTGGGTGACCCTGGAGTTTAGAAATGGAGCTTTGGGACTTTGAGAAACTCAGAGCAGCACTCAGACTTGTTCCTTTTCTTTTTGCTTAATTCAAACAGGGTTTCTAGATCAGGTTTTATATTTAAACACCTCAGCTGTGCCCTTCAGACCATCAGTTTTGTGGGATCACTGCATAAATTCACAGAAGGCCACTACAAACTGCGTGTAGCAAATCCATAAATATGGTAGGGAAGTGTTTCGAGCCATCACAAGCAGGAATTTTTTAACCAGAATCTGCAATTGCTTCTCAAGTTATGGGTTTGTACAGCTAGAGCAGTAATTGTTGTTATTTATTTTAGCTGATGGAAATGAACAGACAGAAAACAAACAAAATAAAACCATTTGGTTCCTCACTGGAAAAAGAAAGAAATAAAAATATCGGGTTTGACCGCAGATAGTTCATGTCAATAATCAATAAAACACTTTTGAAGGATGGGAAATAAGGACATTAAGGGAATTATGGGCTCATTTCGGTGTTTGCAGAATTTGCCAAGGGTGGTTGCAAACCCCCCAACCTAGGGAGATAAAATCATGCTGGAAGTCATTAACTCACAGAGCTGCACTTTGTACAAACAGACACCACATTTAGGGCCAGAAATCAGACAAAATTCACCTCCCACGAGAAAGCCCAGCCAGAAAGGCTGTGAGGACTTTCTGCATTTGCTGTGTCCAAGACTGATAAACGTTTACACAACGTGAGACCACTCCAGCAGAGAGAGCTCCAGAGCCTTCTCCATGACCAGAAAAATGGGAATTACAGCACCTGCAAGAGGAGCCCATGGTGGGGGAATTGCAGCATCCACATTTATGATTATTGTCCTTACTCCTCTCTTAATCAGGAATTCTAAGGGTTTGTTTTGGGGGGGATTGGTACAGCCTGCTCTTGTAGCTGAAATTTATTAGGAAATTTTAGTCTGGAAAGAGTATTAGAATAAATCTGATTTTCTTACCAACATTCCCACTGCCTCTATTGGTTACTGGGGACAGGAAAAAAGACACTCAGAGACACCCCAATTACTTTAATTCTGGTGTCTATTTTATCTGTAAAACTCCTCCCTTTGCATCCAGCTGGAGAGTGAATATTTTAAGGCCCAAGGAAGAGCTGAACAAGAAAAAAAAAAATCAAGAGAAAGGACCATTATTTTTCAAGTAAAATAAAGCCTTTTCAGGAGTTCCTTCTTAATTTCTTTATTATGATCCAAGCATACGAAATGGCAATTTTAAGAGTTAGGAAAGAGTAACAACAACAGCAACACCACCATGAACCAGGGGCAAAGAAACTGACCTCAATCTTACGTTGTTTTTCATTTTTTTAGTATATTTTTTTTACCTGTGTATTTACATAAAACATATATATATATATATTTATATTATTTATATCTGTAGTCCCTATTTGGGCTATTTTAAAAAGCCATCTACCTCTGTTCAGCGATGAAAAACAAGTGTGATTCAAGAGAGCTCCAACAGAGGTCTTATTCTTTCGGGAAATCAGATTGAGTGTGGACTTGAATAAATTCAGACTGGAACTCCAGCAGCCTGTGGGTGTCTGTGAATGGCTCATCTCGTATTCGAGACACACTCTGAGGTACAAATGCCAACCACCAGAGCTGCACTACAGAGATCAGACTCTTTCTCCATCTTAAAGCGACGAGTTCCTTGCTAAAAACACACTAAAAAATCCTTCTGAGGCAGCGTGCTTCATTTGGGGAATTTTTCCTTATCTAATGTCGGGGTTTTTTCTGGTTTCAACTCAATAGCGAGGCTGTAAACAAGGAAAAGCAGCAGTTCACAGGCAGAACTGAAATGGGGGAGAAGAATTGGAGTTTATCTGCTTTGGCAGATAAGAGCTTGCTGCTGTGATCTGTAATTTTCCCCGCCTAACTGGGAGCTGAAATTCATTTTGCTGAGATTTCCTTTGAAACTCTGCGTGCAGCGAGGCTGAATTTTCCCACAGGACAACATCTGAGTCATTTCACCCCATGTTAATCGAGATTTCAGCACCCGTGGGTCCCCCACTCCGCCAACCACCCGCACTCACGGACGAGGCAAATTGAGGCACTTTTCCCAGCAGCAAACCTGGGGTGGGTTTCGGAACAAAAGAAGCAAAATTACCCCGATTTATTTCTTTATTTATGCACTGAGCATGCCCCACCAGCACTGGGCATCATGTGGTTCCTTGTTTCCAAGGCAACAACTGTGATGCTGAGCACATCCTCTCCTACCACGAACTGCAGGAGGGTTCGGGGATTTTTTTATTTTTTTTCCTTGTCCTCGGAGAATTTTTTTGAAGGCGTCAATCTGAAATAATTCGATGGGCACGGATTTCTATTTACAAATATGTAACTCTTAGCACGAGGGGAGGAGATGATGTAAATCTACGCTGAAGCGAACTGCAGCGAACGCGTGGCACGGGCAAATTAATTTAATTCTATTTGGGATGGGATTGCTGCAGTTTACAAGGGAATGAAGACGTTACACAGTCGCTGTCCCTAGATGGGGCTTTTCCTTGGATTCTTTGGAGGCATAATTTGCATTATGGCTGATTTGTCATTTTCAGAAAAATCAGAGTGACAGAGCAGCTGCTTCCAGTGATCGTGTCTGGAGCACCTGGAAAATGCTGAGGAAAACAAGGGGGAAATGGGGAAAAAAAGGGGGAAAAAACCTACAAGTGTGGCACACCTGAGGGAAATGGTGCTCCTGCCTATCAGTGTGGATGGCTAAAACATAGAAAAAAGGATTTACAGACTTACAGGAGCTACAAAAAACCCTTCAGCACAATGATAAGGGATTCTTGAAGGATGCTCTTTCCCCTCTTGTTCAAGGCCTGGACTTTAATACCTAGGATGTTTTTTATGGCATCAAAACTTGTTAAATATGGCTGTAGAGCTGAAGTAATTAGGTTTCCAGCTTGAATCCACATTGTAAGCTATGGATTGCAGGTTTTAATTTCTTTGTTTCTTTGTGTGAACAACACTAGTACAATAAATGACATTATTAAATCCCCTACAGAGTATCAAATTAAGTCCTAATTTAGGTGACAAAATCCTCCGAAACAGAAATAGGAAGTGCAAATAAACCTTATTAAATCTATAAATCTGAAACGGTACAAATTTAGGTAATTTCTAACGTCTATTATTAGGAGCATTTGCAAGAGGGCTCTGAGGTATGCAGGCATTAATTCTTTTTAATGACAACAAATCTTCAGATCATCACCAAAGCAGCAAGACAGAAAGGAGCCAAGCAGCCAGAAACTCCAGGGATTTTAAGAGGCTGAGCTGGTTCTGCTTGGATACTTGATGAAAAAGAACATCATTTCCTCTGGCACGTTAAAAATCAAGCAAGACCTGCAGAGTTTGTAGGCTTCTGTTAATATCTGCCAGGCCTCAGGGTGAATTTCCAGGTTATTGGATATCACAGTTGGCTGCAAGTGCTTCCTGCCTTATCTCCAGTGGGAAAGCTGATAACGTGGCCAATATTAACGAGGCCCTATCAACAACCAGGGAAAAAGAGAATTGGGCTTGGGCTTTAGGAAGGGACATTTAAATGACAGGATTTAAGCAGGTAATTTAATCTAATTTGTGGTGCTGAGTAAAGAGAATCAACATTCAAGAAGGCAATTTATTTAAATCTTTCTATCCTGAGAAAAGAATCCCTCAACAAGGCCATTGCTATTTTACAGCCTGTGTCGTGAAGGTCATAAAATGTTTTCTAGAAAAACATCTTTTGTGTTCTGTTCAAAAGCACAGAAATATCCAAATAAGGAAAATATCCCTGTGGAGGTTTACAGACAAAAATATTACTCCAGCTTCAATCAGCTGCTTTTGCTGGAGGTTGGAAGTGAGCCTCAAAAAAAGAGCCTCAGCAGTAGAGACTCCCTGAAATTCAATTTAGCTGCAAAATACTTGAGAAATTTCTCATGAATGGAAATGAAAATAAGAGCATTCTTTTGAGTTGAAACTGTCAACACACTGCTTGATCAGACTCCAAATTAGAAAGCAAACAGGTGGGATTTTGGTGGTTTTTTACAGGAATTAAGGACATTTGAAGGCCAAACCCAAGGCCACGGTGAGTCCCAGACTGTTCATTGATTACTCTGTTAGAAAAGGTAGAGTTGATGAGCTTTTGCTCTCAATTCTTCCCTATGAAATTCTCTATTAAAATAAAATTAAAAGGGACCAGCATTACTGTTTACATCACACATACAAAAATTTAATTGAAGGAGAAAAATTCTTTCATGCAGCAGCATGAAAATCAGAAATCTCTTCAAAGTTTGAAACTCTTTTCCAGATTTTTTTCTGCTTACAAATTCAAAAAACTGATACTTGCAAGTTGAAATCTCCACAGGAAATCTCAGTGGGGTTTAAGATAAAGTGTTTCTGTTCAAAATTGATTTTGGGGGGGAAATTCAAACATTTCTTTATCTGTGCCTGCACAGTGTAATATTAAAAAAAATAATTATTTCCTTTAGAAGATCTCATGCATGGATGTAACACAGTAAAAAGGAAACTTAAATTTAAACCTCTCTTCCTCCTTGGACATATATTTTGTTTTGACTTCCACCTTCCGACATCCAACTGTACTTAAATTTAGAAGGAATAAAACACCATCCTGAGTATTGTAATCAAAGATGTCCCTTATTGACCAACAAGCAAAGAACTGTTGCAAAAATAAATATTTTTAAACAGAGCATCAGATCTTAGAAGCTCTGATTGAATTTATTGATTACTGAATAGTTCCTTTTTCAGTACTGAAGACAACAGAATTAGTCCAGGTTTACAATATCACCATGAGGAAATTAATCTCACTTTGGTTTTGAAAAAAAAACTCTGTCAAAAATATTCTCCTCTTGAGTGTTATCCTGAGCGAGGCCCAGAATACCCAATTCTGGGAAATAAACTGAACCTGGGTCAATTTTAAAGCAAAGATTATGGACAAACTGGCAAGAAAACAGTGCTCCAAAGTAATTTTCCTTTTAAAATCTACGTTTTTTGGGCATTGGTCTTGCCTGAAAGCTGCTAATCCATTTTCTATGTGTGTTCAATGCCATTTTCTTGAACATGAACATATTAAAAAATAATTCACTTTTGGTTCTCCTTACAATATTTTCCTCATTGTAAACATTTCAAACTAATATTTTTAATGTATTTTCTGTTCTACTTGTACCTTTCAAAGCTCAAAAAGCCAAACCCTTGATTCTCCAGACTTATAAATGATCGTTCTTTCAAGATTTTTGTGTTATCTAGATCTAAACCTGGACATGGTCAATTTTATTTTAAATGAAAGCTCTATGGGGAGGAATGCCAGGAATATCAATCAATTTGTATTCCAAATAATTTCAGAAACCAAGGACAAGGAAGCCAAATAGGAGGTTTTGCTTTGGGATCTCTTTTGAAGCATCACTGCAGTAATTTATTAGAGTAAGCCTGAAGGCTTCTGCTTTTTCTGAACCATAAACATGCCTTCAGAACCTAAATTACATTTTAAAATTTGAAAAATTCTGCTTTTGACATGAAATCCCCAGGAATCACAAACAGCAGAGTTGGCACATTCTCTTGAGAAATCTGCAGAGTGCAGGGGCCAAGACCTCAGGCAGAAAGGAACTTGCACAAAGCATCGCTGGTGGCTCCTGTCCAAAATTTCAGCAACACCTGGGCAGCAAGACCAGCTTCAGATGTGTTATCCAGGATGAAGTGGATTCACCTGAGAAGATTTTAAATTTATTTAGAAGCAGAAACCTTTTTCCAGCCTATTCCCAGCACAACTTTGCCAAGCTGGGGATTCAGCAGCGCCTCTTATTAGACTTTGTGATGGTCTAGGGTGACACTTTGTGGCTAATCCGAGCACTGAAATATCAATGGCAAGTCAGCTCTTGGAATAATTGGGGAAGAAACTGATCTCACCTCCTAATTGAAATCCTAAGCAGGCAAGTTTGGGGCTTCTCAGGTTTTTGGAGTGTGTCCCATGGAGTGGTGAGCGTGTTTGAACTTTTGTTCTCAACTAAAATCTGCCCAGAGAATCACTTGGCATAAACACCTGTGACAAGGGAATGATCCCACTGGAAATGTCTTTGCCTGAAAAGGGACAGAGGAGTTTGGCTGTGGGCTAGAAAGTGAAAAATGGTTCATGGAATGCCTTTGTCACTGTCCTCTTTATTGTCTGTGTTTTCCCGAGGGTGTTAGGGAACAAACAGCAGGAAATGCTCTCAGTCCAACACTTTGATCTCTCTCCTGGTAGCCTGGAGTTTATTTTGGTTTCCTTGTTGCTGCCCACCCCTCACTCACCCCATCACTGCTTCTGTCCCACCCACACGGATGTGCACACTCACAGATGATTGTGCAAATAACACCAGACCTCCCTATTTCCATGGACACCCCTTTATTCCTACAGCTCATGGCTGGCCTCACACAGGTTTGGGTCAGGGTTTGTTTCAGCTCATGTGTCTTGAAGGAAATGGAGCTCAGAATTCCACGGATTTCAACACAGCTTCACCATTTCCACCCTGAACAATCCAAAACCATCAACTTGTGAACTTAGCCAAGGAAAAATGCCTTTATAGGAGTCAGTGGTGGACGCAGCCATAACTTTTATTACTGCAAATACACCAGCTCCTGCTTAAATTTTCCAGCATGCAGCAGCACATCAGCTGGGAAAAACAGCCCCAGTGTGACACAAGGTGCAGCAGCCTCCAGGAGAGGGGCTCAGCCTGACAGAAACCACCACTCTGAACCACCTTATCATGCTTTGAGAGCATCTTGTGCTGTCCTTCAGATGCAACTCCATTTCCAGGAGCCCACTTGTGAGATTTAGGGTAGGAAAGAGTTTGAGGCTGTTACACTGTGCAGGCCTCATCTATGGCAGCCATGAGTGAGGACTTCCATAATTAGTTCAAAGACTTTTGTATGATCTCTAATCATTAGATCCTGCTCTTCTCTTGACTTTAACTATGAGCAAGGCTCTTTTAGCAGTGTCACACTGCGATTTTTCCAAAGGCCTGCTCTGCCCTCTCTCCAGTTTGCAGCAGTGTTTCCCTCACAATTAACATGAGTCTGGTTGGATTTAGAGACCATCCCAAAGCAGATTTTCCCCTCAGCTGTTCTGCTCATGCCATACTGAAACCCACAGCAGGAACAAATCTAATTGTGCTTCTGGGAAAGGTCCTCCTCTGGTGCCCCTGCACAGTTTGGGCTCACAATTCCCTGTCTCATTTCTGAAGTCCACCCATCCCCTCCTGCAGAGCCATGGAAGTTTTGCTGGTTAAGGGTCACCTGAGACATCAGTGCTCACACCAGATTTCAGCCCCTTCCTGAGCTGTCACTGCTGCTCTTGGAATTCCTATCCCAAGAGAACACTTCCACAGCAGAACAGTCCTTTTCCAAACAATCTCTTTGTCCGAAGGGAATTTCTACAGTTACTTTGCTAGACACTTTTCCTTGCATTTATTACGTAGTAAAAACCAACCTGACAATTTTGGTTTTCCGTAATTCTCCCTTGAATTTTTACACTAAACCCCTGTTAATTTTCCTAAATTCCTTCATGGACTGTATCACTATTGAGACAAATAAATATCCCAGTGGGTTTTCCACCGGCAGGATGCTGCAGTGTCCCTGTTTCCTTGCCACAATGGTTCCAGCAAACAGAGCAGCCTGATTGCCTCTTTAAAGGTGTGAAATCAGAAGAGTGGTGTTAAATAAAGCTGTGATGAGCTGCATAAATTGTGGGTAAATTTGAAAGCCTGCATTTAAAAGAATGATAAGAAAATACAACTAAAAGATCAGAAGAGATTCAATGTGTTTAAATGATTTGCAATTAATTCAGACCTGCTGGAAGGTGCTGTTCCCCTGCTTGAAAAGGGATCAGAAGAGCTCCCAGTCTGGGTTTAGCACTGCATTTATAAAATATGTGAAGCATTGACTTCTTGTACCTGGGGCACAGAGCTCTGGTTATAAAACCCAATTTAGAGTTTGAATTCCTGCACACTCTGGAAGACAATAAAGAATTCTCCACTTGCAGCTCCCCAAACTCCTCGGTCCATGCTCTTTGTCACACCTCTGAGTGTCCCCGTGTCCTTTGCCCTGTGATTTCACCAGGGGAGTGACAGAATTCCCCCTCTGGAGAAGGGTTTGTGATGTGTGGGATGCTTCTCTGTGCTTCCAGCAGATCCAGTGCTCCTGCACTACACTGGGAGTTCCATATAGGAACTGCTGGATCTGGAAAAGCCTCCTCTTTCAGCTCACTGGAAAAAGATAAATAATTGGATGAACTTTTTTCGTCTTTCCTCTCCTCAGCATGAATGATTTAATTAATCTTTGTGTGCAAAAGTTTTAAGATGATTTCTCAAAGATTTAAAATTACATTACTCAGTCATTAGATCACCATCAACCTTTCCTGCAGCCACAAGTGGAAAAGAAGAACCCCGAAAAAGAAACAAAATCAAAGAAATTTGGATCACCGTGTGCATGCTGTTGAGCATGGTTGGGTATTTTTAAAAAAACCTCCTGAATAGGAGTATAATCTACTGATATGATTTTTGGTTTCCCTGCTTTGATAAACCAAAATCAAAATTCCACCCACAGCAGTCATAAAAAAAAAAAAAATTAAAACAAAAACCACCCCAACAAAAAGAGGTAGAAGGAAAAGAAAAGAAGAAAAACTGATCAGAAAGCAAAAGCAAGTCTTAGAAACAGTTCTTCTTTTTGATCAGAATAACTTCACATAGAAAGGACAGCTTCAAAGCTCAGCAGTTTTCTGGGAATTATTGAAGCTCGAAGAGAGAGTGTTTCAAGGGATAATCTGCTCTTTCCACGGCATGGACTGCACAAAATGGCCCTAATGAGATTCAGTTCTAATGTCACAGGTCTTTTAGAGCTGCATTTTAATGTCTGCTGAGGGCACCCAGGATGGGGGAGCGAACACCGTTTCCATTCTAGAGAAATAAAAATTCAGTTTGAAGATGAGGTTTGGATAATTTGTGCTTTTCTTCTCCACACAGAAGTGTTGGTGCGGGGGAAGGAGTGGGAATGGAATGTCAGGCTGTTCATTAACCCCTCAGAGGGACACACAGTGGTGGCACTTTGGTGACACTGTGCAATACCTGATGCCTTGAGGTTTAGCTTTTATATTCTGTATTGCCACTGTAAAACTCTGAAGTGTTTTAAAGCCTGCTGCTGCTGCTCTCTCGTGCTGAGATAGACATAACAAAGTCTCTGGGTTTGCTCTCCAAGGACACCTGGGCCATGCTGGGCCCAGAAATGTGTAAACCAATGTCTTGGAAAGGGGGGCTGAGCTTAGAGAACTTATATCATTAGCTAAAGTTTTAATTTGTGTATTTATGCTGATATGCAAATGGACCAAACCTATAAAAGTGTGAAGATCTCGTGACTCATCGTCCATCTTGGGGTCCATTTTGGCAGCAGCCTCTGGGCTCCCCAGGGTGGACCTTTGAAGGGCTTTCAAATAAATATCACCTTTATTCCCTTATTCCTGTCTAGTCTCTGTTTCCAGGTAGCCCCTTCAGGCATCAATACGGGCTGGGGAATTAAAACCCCACTGATTTCACACTCCTGCCCTCTCTTGTTATTCACAACACCTTCTTCCAACCTGGGACATCTCAGCTCCACTGGAAGGAGAATTTCTCCCAGCCTGGACCATGGGCATGGTGACAAAAGCCCTGTCCCCTCAGTGGTGAGGCCAGCAGAGGCTGCACCTGCAGCATGAACCTATTCTGATGGTCATTGTGGTGATTCCCCACTCACACAGAAACCCTGCAGCACCCAGCCTGTGCTGGGCTGCACAGGATTAAACAAAAGCAGCTTCTGACGTGTAAAACTCCACCACTCTGGCACTGCTCTTGCACTGCAGCAGAATGTTTCCCTCCTGAGACTCTCAGATCCAAACTCAGCCTCTCTGTGATGTCAGCAATCAGAGCAATCCACATTTTGGGAGAGGTGTCTGGAGGATGCTGCTCTGGTTCGTGTTCTGCCCAGTGCCCCTCCCGTCAGCCCTCTGCAGCAAACGTTTCCCTGCAAAGATGTGCCACGAAGGTTGATGGCCGTGCCACGAAGCTGACAGCTTTACAAGCCTCTGTGTCACTCTGCTCGTGTACAAGATCAGTTTTTCCAATCCAGAGCCTCTGAGGGTTTGTCAGAGACTGTCGGGACAAGAACAGATCACTGCTTGTGGAAATGTGACATTGCTGTTTATTTTCTGTTCAGCTTTCCATATCAAACAGCACATCTGTGCACTCTGGCTGGAAATCAGCTATTTTTCATTCAGAAACCCGTTCCTGGCATTTCCCCGTGCCTGAATCAAAAACATATAAACCTTGTGGCAACAATTTGTTGCATTTCTATGGCATCAACTCAATCCTGAATGCCACAAGAAGCACATGAAAATGAGTAGCATGCTTTGTTTCTTTCAGCATTATAATCTGAGGAACACAGTGTGAAACCTAACACAGAAGTTACCCCCAAGAAATAATAAGACAACAGATTGTAATTAAAAATGATCACTACAATGAGAAACCCACTAAAAAAGAAAAAAAAAAACAAGTCAACACAACCCAAACCCCCCTAAACCTCCCTTAAAGCTAAACCATCACCTTAATGTCCTTTCTCTGCATCAACAGATTTGAAAATATTTAACATCAGTCCTAAAAACAAACTACTGCTTGCATGGTCATTGACACATAGATTAAGATTAAGCACAAGAATGAGCAATAAGAGTCTGATGAGATCAGTTTTTCAGTGAATTTTAAGATGTAAAAGAAGAATCTTTGAATTCTGACTTTGATTTCCACTGTAGGTAATTCCTACCTGAATTCTGCCTCCCCGTTTCAACAGCAATAAATCATTAACATTAATTTATGCTTTGTTTGTACTCCAGAACTGTTTTTAACCACTGACTGTGGCTTCCACACCAGTGGAGATATCCTAAAACACCAAACAGCTACAGATTAAAGTGCAAGCCCACAGCTCCTGTGCACCCTTTCCTGGCCTGGTTTTCTTTTAAACGCCCATGGACACTGATGCGATATTCAGGATGATAAATAGGAAACCTTGGGCTTGGAGGAACTCACAGCAGGGAAGAGGCACTCAAAAATCA
Source organism: Falcunculus frontatus (assembly GCA_013398115.1). Lineage (NCBI taxonomy): Eukaryota > Metazoa > Chordata > Aves > Passeriformes > Falcunculus > Falcunculus frontatus. Next base: position 533,173 of record VZRV01005566.1, on the reverse strand, counting down.
AAGATATCTGTGCTCTGTCAGTTGAAACGTGAAGCAAAGATTAACTGAGATATCAAAAGCTACAGAAAAATGGATTAACTTTGGAATGCTGTAAGTTTTCATGGTTTATGGAAACGGTTTCAATTATAGGTCCTTAGTGCAACTTCAAACCAGCAGATTGGAAGCAAAAAACAACATCAACAACTGGAATAATATTCCAAAGAACTGAAATAATGTTTGAGGGTCCAGGTTACAAACACCTCTCATTGCTGTCAAAGGTAATCAGGATTCTGGGATGAGAGAACAAAAGCAGGATTCCCTCAGTGGGGCTCTGCTGTACTATTCCACCCCATAAAAGCCCAAATCATACCAGGAAGTTTCTGAAAGTCTCTAATGGCAAACAGCAGAATAAAGGCAACTAAAAAAAGAGCCAGGATGTGCCAGGTTATAAATCCCAGCAGGGTGGGTGGGGGATGCAGCAGAGAACCCTCACTATTCCCCCCAAACCCCATCAGCAGCACCCTGCAGGACACAAAGGCTGAACAGGAGGGAATCACTCCCCTGAGCTTCCCAGGAAATGAAATGTTCCCTCCCTTCACCACCTGCTCTTCACTTCACCTTGCCAGCAATCCAGGCTGAGCTGAAATTGGTCCCACATCATCCCAGAACAGAGCTTCCCTCACCTGCTGCAGCCTCTCCACCTGACCTTTAATTTCCACTAGTTTGATGTTCATTAGAGATGCAAATTAGAGAAATCTGTCATAGTAGGAGTAGAAACGGTGTAGCTCTGAGGTTTGAATTTAATAATTGCTCACAGACATTAGGGTTTCTGGGTTTCTTTAAAAGTTTTCCTTTTCACACCTGCTGTTCCCTTTGTTTGCCAGCAGTGCCCTCATCACAAGATTTCAAGCACTTGTTGTGCTTTTTGGCTTAGCCTGGAGTTGAGTTTCAGCTACTCAAGTCTTGAAAGCATTTTTAAAAGGTGTCACCTACAGTGTTCTTTAAAATCTGGACTTTTTTCCTGTGTTGAAATTATCTCGATCAATGTTTTATTATTCTGATGTTTCTGCCATTCTGGCACCATTTCGTTGCAGCCTCAGGAGCAAACACAGTGTTTTTTAAAGCTGCTACCATATAAAAGACAAAATTTCTTCTCTTTTCCTTGCAAAGGCTCAACATCAAAAGCAGGTGTTTTCTAAGCCCAGGATAATTCAATGACTAGTAGTTATTTTCTAAAACCAGACAGATTTTTTTTCCACTTTGGTAGCATTTTTGGAACGATGTTCTGTGGAACCAAATTACAAGGAGAGATCATTCAGGATGTTTAAGTCCCTTCCTGTTTTCCCACCAAATCTCAGATTGCTGGGGAACCTAGAGAATGTTTTTTGGGCTTTTTTTTTAAATAAATACCTGATTTGAAAAATGCAGTGTGGGCACGAACTACTGAAGAAAGGAAACTCAAATTGTGGCTGCAGTTTTGTCTCATTTCAGGATTCAGTGATGGAACCAAACACTTTAATGTGGTGAGACCGCAGAGGTTCTGCACTGATAAAGAAATTAAATTAATTCTTGACTACAGGTAGCAAAATACTCCTGTGATGTGAGGTGATTCGGGGCTGTACCAGCCATTATTTTCAGTGTCTGCTCTTTGGAGGGTTGGCAGCTTTCCACTGGGCTCACCATTAGCATAAGGATGCTCTGCCAGTGGCAGATCATAGATCAGCCTCCAAATTTTCAGGAACAAAATGTCCTGGCAGCATCAGCCAGGCAGGAACACCGAGGAGACAAAATGCTTTGGCATTATTGGGGAACGCTTCTGTCCTGGTCCATGAAAATGAAAAGAAAGGCAATTGAATCATCCCTGCAGCATGCTCAGCCAAAGTGGGTTTTCTCTGTGTTTTCTCATCCAGTGAAAATAGAATTTATATCCAGGAGTCGTGGGATAGAGGAGGCAATGGAGTTTAATACAAGGAAAGAAGTCAGAAGGAATATTTCACTCTGGCCACTTTTATCACCTCAGGCTCACAGAAAACAGCACAGAAAATGTAACAGAGAAACACTGAAACCCTCCAAATCCCTCACAAGCACGGACAACAGGATAATAAAACCAACTAGAAGGGATTTTAATTCCTGATGGCAGATTAAACCCCTCCAAGAAGATCTCTGTGGCATCAGAATCAGCTTCCCAAGGCCCAGCTTTTCTTGGTCTCTCCAGCCTTGCTCGTTCTGCCAGCAAGGACATCCCTCCCTGGGAGGTGTGATGGCTTTGTCACACGTGAGAGGTGTGATGGCTTTGTCACACGTGAGCCTCTGCCCGGCAGGAGCCCTCCTGCTCTGCAGCAGCCACCCAGCAGATGTTTGTGACTCTGCAGCTTTGCCTCTGAAGCCATAATCCTCTCTGATAGGTGGCAAGAACACAAAGACAGTCAAGAGCACTGGATGATCTGCTGGGGAGCTCTGGAGGCATCTGTTCAATTCTCCTTTTTTTTTTTTTTTTTTTTTTTTTTTGGTAGGCTTGGTAGAACAGTCATTTTACTCTGAATTAATTATGGCTTCATTCCCTGATCAGCTGCCCAGGCACCACTCCCCACCCAACCATATGGTGAGAGCAGGCCTGGAACTGGAGAGAAAGAGACTGAAACCACCCAGCAACATCCCAAACAAACAAACCAGGAGAAAACCAGTCTGTCCCAGGCCAGGAACTGCAGTGGTTTCCCAGCCACGATGCTTTCTGGTGGAACAGCAAGGTTGTCACAGGGCCATGCAATAATGCTGGGCATTTAGAGGGTTCATTTGGGACAGAATTTATCCCCTTCCCTCCCACAGAGCACTATTTATGTGCACAGTGATGTTTCCTAGAACTCCTGTAATCTTTGTTGTCTAAAAAATAATTCCAAACATGCATCAAATTGAAAATTCTCACTAACTATCCATCTGCAAAGACAGCTCTCCCAGCTGATGTGCTATGGTGAGAAAGTATGAGTAACTCATTCCTGTGACTTATCATCCCATCATGTTTATTATAATTTCTTTAATAATTTTAGATAATTATTTTAAATGCCTCTTTTGAAGCTCGAAGCTGGAATAATTTTAAATAAGCCACGGATGAAAGCACTAGGAGGCTTTATAAATCCATGTGTCACCCTCTCGGGAGACATTCCAAACCCACCTGGCTCTGCTCCTGTGTCACCTGCTCCAGGTGACCCTGCCTCAGTGGGGGTTGGGCTGGGTGATCTCCAGAGATCCCTTCCAACCCTGGCTGCTCTGGGATTCTGGGACAAAGGGCCATCTTTAGCAGGTGCCATAAATGCTCTGTGAAACTTCCCAAGAAAGCCTCATAACTCACTTTTCTAATTCTCATAATCCTGTAAAAGCTGTTTGCTGTGCCCCAACAATGCTGATTGCACACCAGCTCAACTCCTAGAGATTCCTAAATGCCCACACACGAGGGGTAGAGGGAGGCGCTTTGTAATTTGCTGGAAAAGCAACCAAATCCATCAGACAGAGAAGTGAAGTTCATTCCCTCACTTGGAGTTTAACACCTCGCTTACTACCCAGGCAAAAAGGGGCTCCCAGATACACAGAAAATCTGTTTGTTTGAGCATATGGGAGAAAATGTTGGTGTAAATACTTCCTCGGGTCTGTGTTTTTCAACAGCCTGCCCTGTTTAATAAATGAGCTGTTTAATCATACTTCTCTTCAGTTCCCATCGGGCTGGATCATAATGTGCCTGTTAAAACCTGCTTGCAAGAGGAAAAACAGAATCAGACACTTCCTTGTTTTTTCCAGTACCTCCTATATCAGTGTGCTGGTGATCAAACCCGAGCATTCCCTACATGGATTTCATAAAATGGGAAAGATGGAGTTGTAGTTGATAGCCCAGGGGATGCACACAAGGACCCTTGTCCAGATCTGAGCCAGGAATACATCTTTTATTAGGTACTTTTTATTATTTTTATTATTATTACGTTCCAGTCTGCCGATGTCTCACACTGCTGCAGGAATACAAACACAAATGGGAAATATCCAGCGCTTACCTTTTGTGGTTCCTCAAAAGCAGCTCTAAAAATGCTGCAATACCAGGAGGAAGTGGGAAGAGTCGAGCCCTGGTCCTTCCCCTGTGCACACACTCACTGCTACAGGGAGGAAGCAGCACCACACAGGGTGCCCCTCCTCCTTGGCATGGGAAAACAGCAAATATTCAGTGGCACAGGGGTGCTGGAGGTCACCTGCTCCCAGCTGGTTTGGGAATCTCAGCCTATTCATGGATGTGGAGTTCACTGGAAAAGGCCTTCAGCCAGGGAACACTCCTTGAGTACCCTTGGACTGGAACTCAACGCCAGATCAAGCCAGTAACAAGCAGCGACTCCATTTCATTTCATTATATAGCAAATTATAGATGCACCTGCATTTTCTTCCTCTTTCTTTTCCTTCCTTCTTTTTGCCTCTCCCTCATCCGCTATTTTTGCACCATTTTCCCCCTTCTGTATCAGTACAGAAACCTCAGAGCACCTGGTTTTCCTACAGAGGTCGCAATGTTTACCCTCATGGTCTTGGCATAAAACAGCTAAAAACTTGTGGCATTCCTCATTTGAATCAGGGAATCTGCCCTGGTTCTCCCTCATGGATTAATAACTTCAAACCTTTGCCTTTCTGAAGCCTCAGCTGGACGCACAAAACACAAATCCAGTGCTGTGGGGAATTTCATTCCTACTGTTCTTCCCAACCTGCACCTACAACTCACATCCATCCCGTGCTGCAAAATTACTTCACAAACTCTCCTGAAAAGGCGCAGCTCCTAAAATACATCTCTGAGGCTCCAACATTGCCAGAGTGCTTAAAACACAGTGAACAATGCCAGGCCTTTTTCTTACCCACTCCTCCTCACAGACCCTTCTCTGCAGAGAGGAAGAGCCCTGCCAAAAGCACTTGGAGCAAGGCTGCAAATAAACTGATGTGTGTAAGGAGGAGGTAAAGGAGTGACAGAGAACTAAAAGATAAATATTTTCTGATTATTACTCCCAAAATCAAAGCAGGAAACAGTTTCATTGCAAAGTAGCTGTAAAACTCCATAAATCCAAGAAATCTGCTGTCTAAATAACTGTTTTCTGTAGGGGTTTTGTTGATTTCGCTGTGTTGAGTACATTTTTATTTGTTGGTAACTTTCCTCACAGTGTAGCACTATTTCATTTGGGCCTCCATCAAATATTCCTTGTCGTGGAGAATTGGTAAGTAAAAGTTTGAAATCTAGGTGAGAAGACAGGAAAATCTGTAATTTGAAGCCTTTTACCTTCACAAATAAGACAATCTGACAGCCACTCACCTCATAGCTGGCCTGCTTGGCTAACTCCTAAAGCAACAATATTGTGTGAGCACAGCTGCACTGCAGCTTATGAACAACTGCATCAACCTGAGCTGAAAGAAAAAGAGAAAGAACTTCTGGGCTCAGGGCCAGAGCACTGGAATGAGAATTCCCTCCTTTTTCCCTAGGTCTTAAGTGGCAGGATGAGTCCTGGGCTGAACTCCCTGATTCTAGGAAGATTCAAAGATCATTTTTCTGATGGTGACAGAGGGAGAAAGAGCTGAAAAAAAAAATCAGTGTAAGTGCAGAGCTCTCATCAGTGAGAGGAAAAGCCTCAGAGAGCTGCTGGTCTCAGGGCCAGGATTAAACTCATTGTTTCCTGAGCAAATTCACTCCATCACTTGACTGTGCTGCACACTCACTCCAGCTGATTTCCCTGCAGCACTCCCAGGAGCTGCTCCCACCTCCACATTTCCTGGCAGGGCACTTGAATTGCAGCCAGGCAGGAATTAAAGCCCTGGGGGCTGCCTCAGCCCCTGGGGCAAGGAAAGCAAACTCTGCCTGGGGAGCAGGGTCCTCACTGCCAATCCAGAAGATTTACATCCACCTGCACATCAAAATATCCCAGTGGGAATCCAGAGCTGCATCTAGTGACTTCAGGTGAGAATAAAGAAAGCTGTTACATTCAGACCATTATTGTTCATGCTGCTTTGTGAATTTATTTCTTTAAATTTTCCACTTGTGCTCCTGCCAAGAGAGATCTATTAGACAGAAAGCAGCAAGAGTAAAACTTTATCATTTTGTTTCAAACTATAAAATAATTTACATCACATATTTTACTTACTTTTGTCTTTTTGTTTGTTTTTTTTTTGAAACCACAAACATTCCAGCATCACACTGTAGGAATAAGAATAACAATAGAAAGCATAACCTTTTGCATAGTATTAAATGAACAGACAGAGTAAGTTCTTTATTTACAATTATTGTCTAGATAAAAAAATTCATAAAAACAGATGAATGAACATATATTAATAACCCCTAGTGGGATGGATTGCCAATGTACCACTGTATTGTTGTCCACAAATCTCATGCTGCTAAGTACAGTACGTAGAGAGCGAGCATTTATATATTGCAGGGAATTTTAACAAACTGATCATTTTGGTTTTTGATCCATTGTTCCCATCACAGAGAGGTCAAGCAATAAAAGAAAGGAATTGTGATGCACGACTTGTAGTTGAAAGGTCATAGCTATTCTGCTTTAAAAAAAAAAAAAAAAAAAAAGTCTATCATTTATCATATACATAAAGCACAGTCTCTGCTCACAAAAGCCCAAGTTTTTCTATGCATCTCAGTTTATATATGTTTGACTATATATACACAGAATGCAGTGTTCGTTTTCTTAACAGTTTTCAAGTCTGCGAATGGTACCTTAGGGAGGGAAACTCCTACAGGAAAAAAATTCCAAAAAAAAAAAAAAAAAGGGGGAAAAAAAAAATGAAACCGAGAAAAAAAATATGAAGAGTGTTTGAAAACAAAAAAGGCAAACAGTCAGTGTGTTAAGATGCTGAAAGGAAACTGTTCCAGTATTAATAACTTCTGTAGATGTTCGAGTCCAAAGCTAGAGGCTTCCCTGTAAATAGATACCACTTTTGTCTTCTGGACAGAGATCCCGAGCGGGCCACGGAGATCCCGACCCGTGGTGTACAGAGGATAATCACCGCATTTACAGAGCCACCGCTCCCGGCCGGATCCCATCCCTGGCTTGCTGGGAGCCAACCAACACAGCCACGGGCTCCTGCCAGGGGACACTGCCCGAGGGGCACCCCACGGGCTCAGCCTGGCCAAGGATGAGCCAACACCAGCGGAGCTCCGACCCCAGAGTCCGGAAGCTGGCAAGGGAAGCTGCTTAGAGCTTTACCTGGCTGAGAGTCCTGATGCACCCCGAAAACATCTGAGTTCAGTCTGCAGTTTGGCCGTGGGTCTAAGCTTGGTTTGGAGAGTTGTGGCTTGGTTTAGCTGCTGTGACTGCAGAGATGCACCACTTTATGGAGCCGACTTTAAGACAACCAGAAAACACCTTAACAACTCAATTGAATCGAGATGGTTGGAGGGTGTTTTGTTCCAACGCGCCTGGCAATAATCGATTGTGTAATTCAAAATGTCTTTTGCGCTGTACAGTTATGGAAAAAAATCATATGCTGAAAAGTCTCCAAGCAAACTTTATATTAAATACAAAAATTATTTATGAAAAATCTGTGATCCACAAAGTGCTTAGCATTCAAGTGGTTGACATAGCAATTGTATAAGCTCATAATTTTTTAAGTTTTTAGGGCTGTTACCATCTTGAAAAATGTTTTTCACCTTCCATACTGCAGGTTTCCAAAGCAGCTTTCTTGGTAGAAAGCTCAAGGTAAAATAATGTATTACTGTGTTGCTATAGGAACACAAGCTTGGTTAAAAAAAAAAAAAAATCACACAAAGCACATCTCAATACACAATTAATAAAGATTCGTTCAGTCCTAATAGTGCAGAAATTATACTTTTCTTAAAAAAAATCAAAGCAACAACCTACAGTGATTTTCATCCAAAATGCCAACAGCCCATACTTTGCAAATAAGAAGGAAATAAATGCCTAAAGAACTAATTGAAAAGAATTAACACAGTATATCACAAGATTTTAACATTTCTTTTATCTCCATATAGACAAACCAAATGTAACTTATTTTAAATTATAAACTCATTTAATGTCTCTCTAAAAATAGTTTTAGAAGCCATTGCTGTATGTCTAAAGAATGAAGTAGCCTCCGTTATTGTATGTTGCACCAAAACGAGTTCAAGCAGATTATCAGAGGGAAGGAAAAAATAAAAAAGGAGAGAACCTGATCATTTTGATTTTTATTTGAAACAAAGGAAGCCTGGTTTACCTCCCTGTATATAGGATCACAATGCTACATCCAATGTGTTATATTTTGGCTTCTTTTGTTATTTACTAGCAGTATCTACATTATTAACAAAAAAAAAAAAAAGCAAACAAACAAAAAAAAAGAAATCAGGCAGAAATCAGAGCACGGTTGTAATAAAATATCCAGGGTGCGAGAGTACAGACATTTTCAATGAGCTGAGCTGAGCCATTTTTATACTACTTCGGCAGGAAGTGCTTTCTTAACCCTACAAATAGTTAAGGATATTATCTACAGGTTTGTAAACAAATTACATTCTTTTTTTAGGACATAAATAAGTTAAAATAGTCAGAGCAATTTGAGCAGAAACAAGGCAACATGCCAACAAAGAAACTTTATATATATATAACTATATATATATAGATAGATATATACATATATATAATTAATTATCTATATACTTATATGTATATATCTCTATATATAGTCTCATAAATGTTTAAGTTCCTCTGTCCAACTGGTGCAAATCTACTGTGCAAGTTAAGCTTTGCAACTTCAAAAAAGTTATTTAAATTAATCTATACAATTGAGTCCATGCCACACAAGCATTTCAAAAAACTCACAGACCAGTGAATTGGATAAATAGCCTCAGAAAGAAGTCCTCTGCAGTTCCTGCTTAAGGAGGAGATAAAAAAACCAAAAAGGAAATAAAAACAAACCAAAAGAGAGAAAGAAGGGCCAGCAGTGTACAGTACATTCATGCAGGAGGATTTTTTTTTGTTTTTGTTTTTCTGAAAGGGAACTGGGAGGGGGGGGTATGTAAATCAGCCATTCATTCTTTCCCCAAAACCATTGTGATCAACAATTCATTCACTTGTCTCAGAGTGAATAAGAGTTCAAACAGCTTTTCAGCCAGCAATGTTTTTAATATATATATTTATATATCTCGGTTGCTGTGGGGTTTCTTATTTTATTTTACTTTAACTTTTTCTATTTCTTTTTTTTTTTTTTT
>VZRV01005566.1:498423-523959 GCA_013398115.1 Falcunculus frontatus | reverse complement strand
TTTTTTTTTTTTTTTTTTTTTTTTGCAGTGACCTTTTCAGCTAAAGTGATGTCTCCAGGCTATGTATTGGGCTTCCTGGACTAGAAGAGGTAGCTGATTTACTTGTATCAGTTGTAAGATTGATTCCACTGTCGATAGCACTGTTGTTCTTGTTCAGCGAGGACGGTGGACTCGAGTTTTTCTTGAGAGCAGGGTCTTCTTCTAGGTCTGTGTCGTCAATGAGTGGGATGTGGGGCTGGGAATCTTCTATCCTAAATTCAGGATGAGTCATAAAGTTGTGAATAGAGGTTCTAGATTCTGGTTTTTCTAAACCTTCATAGAGAGAGCTACGGAATGCCTTCACGACGCGGATCTGGGGGGAGAAAAGGAAAGGGCTGTCAGAGGGCACCTCCCCAGGGCAGCACCGGGGCAGAGAACACTTGGTGAAAAATGTAGCACATGGTTAGGGCAGTGCAGGCAGCTGGAGTCCAAAGTCTCTGGATGTTATATGCATAAACGAGTGGCTCAGTTATGTGCATTTTGAATGTCTGTGCCAACTGCAATATTAAAATAAATCAAGGTTTAAAGCCATCAAAGAACTGATGGGGAGGAGTGGTTAAAGAAAGCCAAGGTCCACTCGTGTGGTACATCCCTAGTAAAAGACAAGCCATGTTAATTGGAATGCAAATGTCAAACCATGCATGTTGATAATTTTTTTTTTTTTTTTGCAGTGAGTAAGTAGAAAGGCTTTTTTTTTTTTTTTAAATTAAAAAAAGTCTCTTTTGTATTGTTGTTAAAAAAACCATTACACATAACGTATCACACTTCACAAACAGAAAAGCACGGAACACGGACACGGTTGGATGGGTACGTATGAGACACACAGGAGCCAAGTGTAAAAACTAGAATATCAATGTTTTTAAAGCAAAATCTAAATGGATGCAGCCAAGAGCACAAAAAGCCAAGCAGACAAAAGTACTAAGCGTAATCATGCTACCACAGGGAGAAAAAAAAAAAAAAAAAATCACAGTTACCACATGAACAGAGATAACTTGCACACAACAACTACACTTGGAAGCCTGGATAATGTGAACATAGTATCGTTGAACCAACTTTTATTTGTCCTTCATGCAGATGTGAGGTAAACACTCGAGTATAGACCCACTGTTCTAGCCATTTAGCTCGTTAATAAATAGAAGAACATGTAATAAAATAATGTATTGGTTGTTGGGTTGAATTGAGTCCCATTGTTAACAGCGAGCTGTTTTCGGTTGGTGTCTCGGTGGTGCAGTTAAATGCTGAAAGCCACACGATTTATGCCATATATGCAGTCTTTAAAGCAGGTCAGTGACCTGTGCCAGGGGCCATCTAATGCCAGCAACCACCTGGCAGTAAGAACAGAGGTGAAAATCAACTCAAGACTCAGCCCAGCGATTCTCAGGGATGGTGCCCACCGTTTTCCCAGTAGGAAATGGGAGGAGCAGAGTGAGGAACGGGGATGCTACGTCCTCTGTGGGTGGGCAAAGGGAGGGATGCTCTCTACATCCCGGGGACCTACCAGTTCTCAAAAGAAGTGAAGGGTTGTGCTGGGTTACTGCTGAAAAAAACAGAACTTTTTGGAAGGGGGTGGAGGGGCAGAGAGGAAAAAACAGAATGGCAAAACGTGATCTGTTGGCAAATGTTTCATGACTAAGTATGAGTTCTATCCCTCTACTTCCATGTAGTCCATGAGTGAACCTTGAGCATTTCTCAGGGGGGGAGACTAAAACACAGGCAGAGGCAGAAAAGGTGCAAGCAGGTACTGTGAAAGCTTCTCCACACACATTTGAAATGGTTTGGTGGTTGGCATGTGGATCTTTTTACATGTAAATATGCTGCACATTGTTGGTTGGCCTGATACACTGCTGCTTTGTAAAGCTTTAATTCCTCTTTTCCTTGGCGGCTGCACTTTAGTAATGGCATGGGGCCACAAGGTTCTGGCTGTGGGGTCCAGCTGACCCCGTGCTTGGAGCTGGCCAAGCTGGAGAGAATTTCAGCACATTTCAGGAAGAGGCTGACTTGGATTTTTTTCTCTTTGAACTCGGTCCTTGTTTACGCTCTCTAAATTTGGATATTCATCATCTTCTAAAAATCTTAACAGCTGAGGTCCTGCCATCTTCAGATCCTTGGGTCAGCCCAAATACTCTCCCTTCCCTTCACACATACGTTTGGTAACAGCAGGGCACAGGACAAAAAGTAGTTCATGTGACTTTTTGTGCTCCACATAAGAGGATTGGAGTGGTACAGAAGGGCTCAGCCAGACCTTGGGGTGCAAGAACATTTTAGGTTGGCAGAGGTGCAAGAGGCAAGATTGTCTTGCACAATAAAATCAACAAATAAATTTTGAGTCAATTTTACCCACTACAATCACAGTGTAAGTGAGAGAGCTCCTGGAGTTATAAACCAGGGGTTTGTGAGAGCTGAATCTGAGTTGTGCTGAGCTTTGTGAGGGCTCTGTAGAGTCAACAGAGTGGGGTAAGAGATTAATCTGCATTTCTAGAGACAGAAAAGGTGACAAACTCCTTCACTATCTATGCCCTTCTTGCTTGTCTTTTAAAGTGCAGAGTAATTAGACCAAATGATGAAAAAAACTGTATGATTTTTGAGGCAGCCTTAAAACCATATTCCCATATTGCCCTATTTTAAATCAGGCAATTTTTTGTACCGTGGGTACTCTACAGGATGGGCTGATGAGGTGACATTTCTGCAAACCTTCCCATTATTTCTGCTTTCTAAACACAAATACCAGTCCCCTCTCCAGCTGCAGCTGAATGCTACAGCTTATCAATCAACAAGATAATTCCATGATCTTGAAAACAGCCACTTCTAGTGGCACAGACTTAGGTTCTCTTTGCCAGCTGGATTCTTTAAAGTGAAGGTAAATTTTTGCCTACATAAAAGGGTTTGATATTATCCTGAACAGATCCAGCAGAATCCAGTGAAAGGAAAGCTTTTCTTCATCACACAAACTGTATTTAAGTCTCCGTGGTTCAGCAAGGGAGCAACCAATCTCAATTTGTGAGCTCCACATCCCAGAGTAGGGAAAGGGTTTGTATTGCTTCAATAGCAACATTTGGCATCTCGTTTGGATTTAATTCCAAGCCTCTAGTCAATCCAGGGAAAACTGGAGATCCCAGCTGTGTTTGACAGGCAGCTCTGCAATCGTGCCTGCCATGACCTGGATTTGGGGCTCTGCAGTGGCTCCAGAATTAATTAATTAATTAATGAGCCATTGCAGGGAAGCGCTGCAATAATGAGTTTTAGGTTGGTGGTCTGAAGATAGAACTGCAGCCTCTCACTCTGGGTGAAGGTGTGTGGCAAAATTTTTGGCCGGGACTGTTTGGGTCCAGCAGGAACGTTCAGATGTTTCTAGAACGGCCTCTACTTTTTCACATTGGTCTGTACTGGAAATATCAACTTAGAACTGCTTCAGCTCTGCTGGTACCCAAGGAAGTTCATCTTCTGAAGGCAATGGTAATGTAAGGGCCAAACTGGGTAAGTCCCTAAAGCTGACAATAAATAAAATTAGATTTCTAAAGAGTTTTCTTCGCAAGGGAGCTGTAGAAACCCACATCTTTACTTAAAATTTCTCTACAGAGATGTAAATTTGTTTTCCATTAATTTTAGAGGAAACTCCCTCCTCAGCTTAAAATTTTGCATCTTTAGCTTGGCATCCAGAAGAAAACATTTATTTTTCTGAGTGTCACACCTCATTCAGTGACACAATTTCTGCATTACAATAAAATTCAAATTCTCATTCAAAGTCTGTCCCCCAACTGATCAATTTATTGCTTACAAGGACAAAACTTAGTGGAAACAAAGGCAGAGGGTTTGTTGCATATAAAGGTGGCATTTGAATTTCTCTACCACAATACTGCAATATTTAATGTACCTATTATAACTGATCCAACTCCCAGATTTAAAAATATTATTTACCCAGAGTTACATGGCCCAACAGCAACAAATTCTTTTAATACATGCTTAAGTTCAAGATTTGAGGCAATATCTGGTGTAAAAATGTTTAGGGGCTCTGCTGAAACAAAGCCCAGCCAGGTTTGGTTTTTTTTTTTTTTTTTTGAAGATAAAATAAAGCAGATGAATTTAGGATGTTTTTATGGCTGTAAAAGCATGGAAAAGCAGGGACATCCATGATGGATAGAACCTGGGAAGTGTTGGTTTAGTATGAACTATGTAGAGTTCATGTAATGGCGTTTCTTTATGAGACTGACAATGCCAAGGGAAGACAAACAGTGAGATACAGCTCCCTTTTCTCACAGTAATGGAGACAACAGAAAAAAATGAACTGCTTTTAACAAAAGACTGCGGGGACAACACTTCAGGACATTTTTGACATTGCTATAAGTTTCCACTTCTTTCTTCTCTGGAGCTGTAACAGAAAAAAACTCTTCAGCTTCATCCCACCTTGAAAGTCAGATTTATTATACTGCATCAGGCAAGAAAAAACAAAAAACAAAAAAACAAAAAAAAAAGAAATAGAATTTTAGATACTACATTTTTTTTTTTTCCCCATCATAAGAAAAAGGTGATATTCAGAATGTCAGTCCTAAGTACAACCATCTAGGCAAAAGATCCAAAGCCTGGTAAGCACCAAGAGCTGTGTTATGGTTGGTAGTGTGTGGGCTTATACTCGAATGTTTACCTGGCTTCATCTAAGCCAAGTATCTGGAGTTTGGTTCACATTCATTTCAGGCTCAAGGTTAAAGACTCACAACCTCTTTTTATTTCACTCTCTCCTGCTGAACCCTTTTGTCCAATGTTCTCTAGCCCTCTGGGAAAACAAACACATTTAATATTCAGACAGTAGAGAGTAGGGCACTGCAACAGCAAATAAATTCAATACTGAAAGGTCAGTAAGGTGATTAGTATAAAATTGTAAACAAGAGGTCAATTTTGCAAAGAGATGCCAACTCTTGGGTGTAACTGAGGCTATTCTAGGTCAAGACTAAAGCTGTACAGAGGTAAAGGAGTTTGGTCAAGGACTATTGCATATGGAAAGCTTTGAAATAGAAAACATCTTCAGTACACTGGTATTTATTTAGTTTTGAAGCCTCCCAGTTTTAGGTGAGTAAAACCAGATTAGGTCTCCACAGGGGATGCTGCATGAATTGGAGTCACCTGTAAATTTTGTGCCTGGTTTGTTCTGGAGAGTAGGATGCAGAAGTTGAGCAAGTTCAAATATAAAGTAAAAAAATACATATACATATAAAAATTAGAATTCTAGTTTTCTGCTTTAATGAGTGAAACAGATGCACAGCATTATCTGTGCTACACTCTTTCAACATAAAGATGCAGCAAATCCTGCAAGTGCCGCTGAAAATTCAAACCACGGGCAGCAAGGAAAGCAGAGCACCCACACAGGCCTGATTCTCATTCCACAAAAGGCTCACAGGGCTGAATTCCACTGTATTTTAGATTATAAGAGCAGAGCCATATGCAGGGCTTCCACCTCCCACAGCGGGATTGCTGCAAAATTATGGAATTTGATGGTTTTGATTCAGATTTAAATAAATCACACAAGCCTTTAAAAGAACTTTAGGATCTAACCCTTCTTGCCATGGCACATCTCCACTTGAGGGCTTGGGTTTACATTTAGGTTCTAAATCTGCTTAATTATCCTTCAGGGAGGGGATACAAGAGTTGATTTTGATTTTTTGCATATCCCAGCAGGGTTTTGTCAAACCTTGGTTACAGCCAGTGGGAAGTCCTAGGCCTTACCATGGAACCCCAATTCAATGGTGCATCTTTCATAAACATAATTTTAGCTGTGGGTTTGATTTAAGTTCTGCTTATTCCATTTCCTCCTGTGATGGTTATACCTTCCTGTACAGAAAATGCCCACTGGGCTTGGTCTGGGATCTGAATGTAGATCGATATTGGGTAGCAATCTTTGCCTCAACGTTTATTAAAATAGATTATTTCTTTAAAAGAAAATTATTACGATTTTTCTTCAGGAAAAAATTCCATCAAAGAAAAAGACTTTACCTCAAGTTTTAGCTCAAAATTCTGAATTATTTCATTTCTAGAAAATTAAATATGTAAGAAATATAAAAGCTCTTCATACACAAAAGATTGCAAACAGTTAAATGAAATCTTTAAAATGATCTCTTGGGAAATGGGCTGTGAGAGCCACTGGAACTCAGCTTGCTGAGTGCCTCACGTTGCTGTGACACAATTTGCAGATGCTCATGGCCTTGTGCCAGTCCAAAGCAAACTCCTGGGTGACACCTCGACCTGTAAATGGCAGTTCCTGCCCTGGTGCCACCCCAGCAAATGCTGAATGTTCAGCTCTGCTCCCTACACAGGACAAGTTCTTGGCACGTCTCAGAAAGTGCAACTTCTCTTTAATTAAAAGGGGAATGGGAAATGTTGTCTTGCCATGCAAAGGAAGCCCCAATTCTGAAGGCTGTGGCTCCTCCAAGTGAAGCAGAGCCCAAATCCAGCCTTAAGGCTGCTGTGCTCTGCTCTTGCATGAAGACACTTCTTAAAAACCAACCAACCAATCAGCCTGGCATAAAAATAAGCCAAAAAAACCTTCCGAGTTCTGTAGGATGGACAAATACCTCTGAGACAATCCTGTGGTTGTTTGGTGAGATTTTAACTGCTGCTATAAAATTTGGATTGGTGACTTTGTGTTGTCTCCTGTCTCACCACACGAGTGGGTCATTTGAGGCCACTGTTGCTGGGGTTAATGTAGTAAAAAGTTTCAAGTGATTCCAAGAAATATTCACTTCTAAAAACCTCTGACAAAACAGACAGATCTCAACAGGACCAAGAGAAAGGACTTCTGGGAGGTCTCCTTTTGGTGGAGTTTGGTTTGGTTTGTTGATTGTTTGCCCAGTGCTCCCTAAACTTAACAATTACAACTTTTTCTGAGAGAAAGGAGGGGTGTTTTTTTAGGGACCTGCAGTTCCTGACTGCTTCCACTCGAGAAGAGTTTGAGCTCCATATGAGAATGAGAGGAAGAGCGAGTACAAAGGAATATTAAATGTGCGTCTTTCTTGGAAAACCTGAACCCATGTTCTTTTGCAGGGGTTACCTATTGCTACCACAAATATCTGAGAACCAGGTACAAACAGAGTAGGATAAAGACTTGTTTACTTTGTGTACAGATAGATATTCTCACCCTCCACCTAATTAAAAAAATCTAGTGGTAAAAGCTTTAATCACGTAATTTTAAGCACAAGATAATTTTTGGGGTTACTAATTCTGAGCTTCAAAAGGAAAAAAAAAATGTTCCACTGCCCCAAGGTTCTGGTTTTTTCCCCCAAAATCAAACATAGAAAGAAATGCACATGAAACATAAATCTACCAAAGGTTGTACCTGAACCCACCCTTGTCTCTGTAGTGTCAGAGTTTTCAAATGATAGAAGTTTGTGTGTGTAAATCTGAGTGTTCATGCACACAACAAAACCTAAGGCTACATTCCACAGAGAGCCTTAACTTCCCAATATTTTCGTTTTCTGTAGCTTAAATATTTGCATATTAAACAGGTGTGGATATTTAGTGGGCATTTAAATGAATTTCCTGATTTTATCAGAATATAAAAACTGGCAGTTTTAATTTGCAGGAATTTGTGCTCTGTTTATTTAAAGCTGCAACATCTTTCAAAAGAGACGAGGCACTCATGGACCTCACTGTTATCAATGTATGGTGACATCCAGGGATTTGTAATTTGTTATTGGCAAAAACATCCTGATAGCTAATGAGGGAAACTTTTCTATTGTATTAAATATTCTCTTGTACAAAGTGCTTTTAATTAAGGGATTCCACAACTCTGAATGGGCCATATTTGTGAGTGGCTGCTAATTACAGCTAACAACTTTCTAACCTGTTTTACAAACCACTGCGGGAGTGGATGCATTTCACAGGCAGATTTCTCTTTTAGCAGGCACTAAGCTTTGAATCAAACATTAATTTGCCCAAAAATACTAGAAAAAAAAATCCATTTCAAAAAAAATTCCAAAATGTCATCATAAATCTGCAGAAGAAATCTCACAAATAGGTGAGTTGTGACAATGAACTTTACATTAAAAAGCAGTGCAATTAGTAAAGATCTTCATAAATGCTCTGTTAAATTAGACTGACATATCAATAGAGCATCATGTGATTCCAATTTCTTTAATTCAGGATTTATTGATATCAGACCCTCTCCGTTTCGGGCACCCAAAATGACACCTGAAATATCCCAAATGTTGCAACAGGCTGAGCCAGTTTCAAGAACTAGACCTTGTTTTCCTTCCTATGCTCTCCCTTGATACTCCCCACAATATATTTACATATATTTTTAACAATCCTGAAGAGTGGGAAAGCCTTCAAAATCAGAATTATCCCATTGTTCCCCTGAATCCCATAGGAAGAGGGGAATGATTTGGGGGCTGAGCCCTTCTGAGCAGCTCAGAGGAACAAAGCCAGTCCTGTGTGCCCACACACATTTTAAGCACGGAGCTGAAAAGCAGAGCTAGGTGAGCATTTTGCGACTGGGATTTCCTCAAAAAAATGCCAATTCACAAAAACATACCCTATTTCTATGAAATCTGGATTAGGAAAGGTTTTCCAGGTTCTGGAAGATGAACAACTCATTGCAAATATCCCATGTAAAAACAAAAACCATGGAGGTTTTACTTGATGGGGTTTTTTCCCTGCCATTCATAAGTTTATGTCTTTGCATGAATAAATCAAAACTTTCCCTAAGTGTTATAATTCTGATTTAATACCAACAGACTTTCTGCTGTGGTAATAAAACACCAGCAGTCCAGAAAAATCACTTTAAAACCCCATTCTCTAATTGCCCTCTGCCATGGAGATCCTTATCTCTGGGCAGCTTAACAAATCCATCATCTGGCTTTTATTGCACTGAAGAAACGTGGCTATAACCACGAGGAGCTCTGGAGAGCTGTTTTATTTCTCCAAATGAAAGGTGACAAAGGCTGGAGCAGATTCTGCTTTCTCCTATTAATTAACTCCAGCCCATAAACGAGCGAGGCCCTTGTCAAGACACAAGAACATCCAATTCTCGTTGCTTTGCTGCAGTGGAGAGTGGAGAGGGAAGATAAATTGTCTATTTAAATTTTATTAGATCTTTCCTCCCACAGCACTGGCTATAGCAAGTCAGTGAAACATTTCCCACAGCACAACGAGCTGCTCCCAGTTTCCTGCTCAGATGGAGAAATTCTATCCCAGGTAATCATTCCCTGGATGAAAGGCTGCTTTGGGATTTTGGTGGTTTGTGCCCTAACGTGGAAATGAAGGAACCTGGGCTCAGGAACCTGGCACAGCTCCATGGCTTTGCTTCTCCCATCCCTGTTGCTGCCCTGGAATAGTTGGGGTGAAAGTTCTCAGGCCAAACTTCCCAAGAAAACAATAGGAAAATATAGAAAAATCTCCAGGAAGCAATTGCCAAAGTTAGAACCAAAACGGCTTTAGCAAAAATGAAGTTTCTCCTTTAAATCCTACAAAAATTCTGGTGCTGTGCTCTGCTCTTGCATGAAAACACTTTAAAAACCAGCCAACCAATCAACCAGACACACAAAAAAAGCAAAAACCCCTTCAGAGATCTGTCTGATGGACAAATACCTCCGAGACCATTTTGTGATTGCTTGATAAGATTTAATGGCTGCTACAAAAGTCGTGTCTGAATGCTTGGTGTGCAAATACTGAGGGGGTTTGCACTCAAACAAGGTCAAGCTTCCTTTTTTCTGGGGGAGTTCTGGAATTTTCTGCCCTTTTCTTGCCTGCCTTATCTCTGTCTGCCTTCCCTCTCTCTGCTGGCCAGGAAGATGAGAGCAGCTCCTTCTCTGTTTGGCCAATTTCTCACTAAATCTTGTAAAAGGAATGTGCCCCGTTATCTTCTGAAGTGTGTGACAAGCTTGTAAACCCAGTTCTATACATTTAAATATTCTTCTAATGCTGTAATACAAAATAGCTACTCATAGTCCTGAATAAATAAAAATCTAGAACCGAAGTCTGATCCTCCTGAGCAACTGGAATTTTTCTGTTGCTGAAGAAGCCCTTCCTTATCAGCTGCCTCAAAGATTTTTCATTCCCTTCAGTACCTCTCCAGCAGATATTTTCCATCTAAAAGCAAGCTGTGTCGGGATTTTAGGATTCAGAAACCTGCTTCTTCCAACAAATTTTTTACCACACCAGTTTTGCTGTTTCAGCACTGTCCTTTGACTTGTCTGGGTCCCTTCCACTTCAATGTTTACCTGCCAGTGAATTTGGAGATAATAAATCTATATTTAAATAAGACAGAGATAATAAATCTAAATCTAAAGAAGATAGAATAAATATAAAGATAGAATAAATCTAAATAAGAAAGAATAAATCTAAATAAGCTAGAGATAATAAATCTAAATAATTCTTTCACCTTTCATGTAGAGTTTAACCCCCTAGCCTGACATCATAAACTAGATTCCCTATTTTGTCATTCCTTCCTTTCCATGTCTTTCCTGGACATTTTACAGAATCTTCCTGGCAGAATGATCTGATATCTGAAATGCTCCAGCATCATTCAAAGTCTGTCTTTTATAAGCAGTAGAAAATATATCAATGAGCCTGAGAAAGCCTGACAGAATCCTCAAAAAAACTTAAAACCTGCGCACAATGGTTAAAAAAACGACAAAATTTCCTGTCCTCACCGTGAGTTAGCAAAGAGAGAGCAACCCCTGGGGAGCATCTACTGTACACAAAGTAATCACGTCACGGGTTTTTGAGCTCATGAAAGTCGGAGCAGAGACTGGGGAGGGGCAGAGGAGCTGAGTCTCAAGTGACTCTGGCTAAGTTGGCATCTCTGAGGGTCGGGTGCAGTAAGAATTCACACTCACGCCCAGCCGCAGCAGCAGAGGTGCTGGTAGGAGAGGAAAGAGCATTGGATAACGATACGTGACTAGGGCTAGAAATATTGGTTACATCCTGGGTCTGGCTTGTGACGGAGGACTGTCTCCTGAGAGCCCCCTGAAAGGAAGTGCCACTCTTGAAAGTATTGACTACTTCGATCTGTAACGGAGGAAAGAACGAGACAAGTTGCTTAAAGTATGGATACAGTCGCATAACTGACAGGAATAATCATGAAAAACAACAAATCAACCGTGCACACGCTTCTACTTCAGTTGGAATCAATATTTTTAAGGGTTCCTTTTTCAGTGTTTTTGTGGAAACGGTTCAAATTTTCTGTCTGGATAAAATGAGGCAGCTCGGTAGGAGGCAGTGGAGCTGCATCACTTTAAACAAGTAGAAGGTTTGAAATAAGGCTTTTGAAGTTTAAACCATTTTATTTAGCGGTAAAAAAAATTAAACTGGAATATTTGATATCACTAATCTCCACTCTTTTTTCCTACTGAGATTAAAATTATGCTGTTATTTCTCTCCAGGGGGACAAAAAATCGGTTACTCAGTTGGAATTTGGGGGAGGGGGATGGGGATGACACTCAACCAAGACAGAAAAACTTTAATATTCAAAATATGACTCCATTTTGTCCACAAACCCAGGGTTGTCAGTACACTAGTTTGATAAAATAACTCTTCCAATATTTTAGCTGACTTTTTCTGCAACGAAAGTTTGTATAAATTTAGCACAGTTGTAAAGAATGTTGGGGGTTTGTAACTGGAGGTTTAAACATATCAAAATTTTATCTTTGTACATAGCACTTAAAATCACGCAGAAAATGATGTGGAACTGGATTGACTCTTACAGCAAATAACATGACAATTTTCTACTTGTTTTCAAATGCCAGCTTGAAAGATCCATCCTGAGCACTTTTATCCCCCACCACAGAGGATGAGTTAAAAACAGAGCTGAGTATTTCAAGACATCCTTTGGCACCGGTATAAACTCATAAAAAGCAGGCTCTGGGTACAGAGGGAAAGCCAGGGATTGGCAGGAGCAAATCCCACAAATCCCTACACCCCAAAATGTTCTTTCTGTTGCATCGATGCAACCACAAGAGACAAAGCAGCAGGAACATCCACGGGAGGAATTCAACCAACTACTTGTTTGAAGTAACCCACTGTTACCAGATCATGCAACCCACATTTCTGGAGTTACCCAGCCTAGAAAAAGGTACATTGGTGGTATTTTTACCCATTTAAACAGCACAAATCTCGGTGCAAACCCTCCTAAATTTCTCAAGTGGGAAGCACTAGAATGAATTTATGATTTGCTACTGTGGTCAGTCTTAGGAATAAACCAATTTGTAGGGCTGCATCTTTAATAATATGGATGTTTCCCCTGTCTTAATCTTATGTTTAGCCATCACTGTTTATTTTCCTGTATGTTTTTTATGGGAATAATCAACCACAGCCAGCTGGAAAAGGGATCCCAGGTTACTGCTGTGCAATTGTCACAGTGAATTTTCCTACACAAAGCCCAACTGATTTGTTCTGTCTGAGCCCTGGTACCATTTCACTGTGCACAGCCGGGGCTGGGCAGTGTTCAGCAGTTCCCCACAACCTTGGAGAGCTTTTTTTTTGGCAGCAGACTTACATGTCCAGTGCAAATCTCACAGTAAATCAGACAATGGGAGGTGAGTTGGCACGTGGGGTAGGGCACGAGGGGATCGCCAGCTAAGGCTCATGGAAAAACCACATGGCTCAAACCATTGCTCATGTGGCAGGTTAAATACTCACCTGAAATGCTCTACAAAAGTAGAATTAAATACAGATCTTGGGTTCTCAGGGTCTAGCCCAGGTGACAGAGCACTCTTCAAAAGAGACCATTCAAAAAAAGACTTTTGAGGCTCCTACTGAGGGCATGAAATGGGTTGATAAACCCCGAGGCAAAGGGCATTTCCAGATGTGCAAATGCCTTCCTAACAAACTGAAAGCCTTTGGTATAAGAGTGAAAAGATGAGGGAAGATCTGTATTTAATGGTTTCTTCAGAGAACAAGAATTACAGCCACGTAATTTGCTTTTCTCCTGAAGAAAGGAACTCCAGCTCTTCACGGATGTAATTCCTGGTGGGAGGATGACAACCTCCCCAGAATCCTAAAAGCTGAACATACGAGGCTGTGCTCTGCCCGATGCCAAGAAAGAAGAGAAGAACTTGGCCCAAAAGTTTATCTTCTCCAACCAGAAAACAACAAAGAAAAGAATTCATGGAAATAAATAATGCATTTCAAATTAAGATGTAACCTTTAAATGACAAAGGAAAGCATTTATTCAGAACAATTCAAGCTGCTAAAGAGGAGAAAGGAAACAAAAATTCATAAGTTTAAAAAATTTCCTACACAATGTAGGATGCAGTCGTGTTTCGATTATGGACCTTTAGGTAAAGAAAAAATACTGACCTACATTTGAAGCTTATTTGTAAGGTTGACATTTTTCACACCTGTTTCCTTTTTCTCTATGTTCTATTCTCTAGAAGATCCAATTTTTTAGGCGTGCACAGCTAATAAAAATATCAGTGATTAGCAATTAAAAATTAAAATCTGATATTAGCAGAATAGTCCGGGCAGAACAGATTTTTTTTTTCCTGATTTCCAGAATAATTTCTTTTTCATTAATGTAGGACACAGGTCTCATTCCCCTAATCTCCAAGCAGGATATTAAGTCAAAATTTTAAAAAATCTAAAAAAAAAAGCCACCTTTCTGCACGAAATAAAACAGTTTCCATTCCACTTACACAAGGCTACCACAATGTTTTCTATATTAAAAGCTACATGGAAACCATAAAATGAGGTGCTGGCTTTTTATCCAGCTTCAGAACCTCTTGCCAGGAGTGACTTTCACTGCTTCAAGAGAAAAGTTTTCATCTTTTCTACATGAAAAATGAAGAATGAAAAACGTAATACAGCACCTCAGAGTGGTTTTTAGGAAAAACTTTAAGTAGCAGTTACCCTGTCACCTGTATTTTTTTCAGCTTTTCCTTTTATTCTCAGAACATTCCAGGCAGTTGTTCCCCACCTGATGCAGATAAAGCAAACTGAATTTCAGGATGAATGAAGCAGAAGAGGAAAGAATCAGGCCGGGGGTGTAAAAGTCTGACAGACTTAAGAAGTTTTTGAATCACCTCACTTCCGAATGTTTCCATTCTCAAATGTGAGGGAACTAGAGAAACTTCCAATATACAATTAAAAGAGTTGAGATGCATTTCTTTTTTCTGTTTTTTCCCTCAGATGATGCAGTTTGGCCTGGAGGTGAGCTTGGTGAACATCCCAAAGGCTGTGAGACCCACCAAGAGGGTGTGAGCAGACTTGTCCTCCTTCAGAATGAAACATTTCTGAGAACCATGACAAAGACTTGGAAAAAACTGCAGGAAACTGTTGCAAAGTCCTGTCTTTATGCAATTTCAGACCCCTTTTAGATCCTCCTCAAACTTGCATAACTGAAATGAGCCATTTGTGAAGCTTCACACCTCAGTGGTCATCTGAGAGAGCTTTCCAGTAAGGGAACCCTTCCGCTCAGAGAAGGAAAACTCACATCCACCCAGAGATTCCCTGCTGCATGTTCATAAGACAACAAAATATCTAAATGAACAAAAGGAGGCCAAAAAGAACAAATCAGAAGTCGATAGCCAGTCTCTGGCTTAGTTACGTGCATTTCTCATACACCTTTCTTTCAAGTGAAGATATGCATGTCTTCACAGAAACAGAAAAATCCCAGTGGAAATCCCTTCTCTGGTGTCTCGGGTTGAACCCTCTGTTTTTAGAGGGGATGTGGAAGGAAAATCCCTGTAGCACTGCCAAGTTTTGCCAGTTTGGATGGGTTTAAACTGGAGCAGGACAAGGGAGGTGTGTTGGGCACCTGAAAACAACACCCAGCCTATTGCAGGTTCTTTGTTTGAGAAGTGAAGGCTTTGCTGGGAGCTGTGGCCATCTGTCCAACAGTGAGTGAAGAGAAAATAAGGGCAAATCATCCAATTTACAGCAACAAGTGTGAAAAGTGGTTTTGTTAGGATTGAATGATCAATCTGGTCCTGAGCCCAGCGTTTATTCCTAGTCTGCCATCCTCAGAGAGATATAAAATGAGGGGATGCTCTACCTTCTTCTGCCTCTCCAGGAGTGCAGAGGATTCCTGCAAATCCTCCCAGGGATGCTACAGACATCCCAATCTTCTTCCAGCAGCTCTTCTTTTGCTGGCCTCCTGAGAAACGCAGTACCAGGGGATGAATCCACCTGGATGGGCCCCACACTCAGCTCAGGGGCCTTCCAGCAGGGACCAGATTTGACCTCAGTCCATCACTCTCCACTGCATAACCGGGCACTGCTTTGGAATCTCTTGGCCCATTTTCTTTTCTGTTTTTCGTTGTCATTGCACAGATGTGAAATGGATGCCAAAAAAATCTAAGTTACTCAGTAAATAAAATGAGAAGAAAAATCACAGAGGCCTCTTGGCAGAGAGGAGGGAGACATCCTACCAGAGGTGCTTCTACGACTAAGAGCAGAAAGGAAACCGAGATGGATGTTAGCAAAGAGAGATAATTAATGTTCATTTGGGTTTAAGTAGCGCAAAAGAATCATTTCTCTGTGAATTAAGTGGACAAAGAGATGCAGAACTAAAAGCTACCTCTCAGACTAGAAAGAGAACTGAAAGGATGTAATTTGCTTTGTTTGGCTCGAAGTTGTTTGCACTCACCCCAAGCAGAAAGACATCCTGACAGAAATGCCAACAGGCAACACTCCTCCTACAGCCACCAGGGAGAAAAGAATGCACATTTAGAGGTCATCTTTCCCTGAAGATCACTGTTATCTGGGCACCTGCTTGTCACAATTTGAATTTGAATTTGAATTTTCTCTAGTGATGAGTGCTCCTGACTCAATGGAGTCAAGACACACGACCTCAAAGCTGAAGATCCGTATTTAATCACTTACCAAAAACCCTGGGAATTCCCCAGCTCTTAATTTCTCTACCAGCAGCTTCCACTCTCTTTATTTTATGCTCTGCAGATGCAGCCAAGAGATTTCATTGCCCTCATTTGACTTCTTTCCATCATTTTTTTTTAAATGCATGGCTGCACCTCCCCCCCACCAAAAATAATATCAATTTGTAGATGTGAAAAAGCAGAACGTGCTATTTATCCTGGATGAAGAAAAAAACCCCAAATCTTCTGAGACAAAAATGTTCTTTAGAAGATCCTTTCAAGAAAAAAAGATCTTTCTCTTAATTATTCACCTCTTTTTCTTGTCAGGCTCATGTAAAACATGCACATCTGATGTGGTGATATCTGTTCTCTGCTGCAAGCTGGCAGAAATACTTGATCTTAGAAAGATCAAGCAGAGCACACCTGGGTGCAATGAAACACTTCACTGCAATGCAAAAGGAAAAATACTTCACATGATATTCCTCAGCACTCCAGGACAAATTTTACAGCTCCTTAACCTGCACTATATTTAGCACCATGGTTCAGGGCAAAGATCTGGGATATTAAAAAATGCCGTGGATTTTTGGGCTTAGCAAAAGTTGGGGAGAGATATTTCTAAGGAATCGTTCCTAGTAGCCAACTCTTACACCTCAATATTTAATGGCTGCTTAGGCCCTTCCTACTCAAATCCAGAACCACGTTTTTCATTACCTAATAGGAAAGAAAATCAATCCCTTTTAATCCTGATGGATGTGTGGCAGTGCCAGAACTGAACAGATTTATTTTTTTAATCAAATTGCACGTCATACTTCAGACTCCACAATTTCAATTATTCTGTTAGTGCAGCAATGGCAGCGACAATGTATTTTTTTTTGAGCAAATCAAACAATATGTTTTAGAAAGCTTTCATAACATTCTGCGAGCTGACGTTGGCCAAGCAGCACAATTTTATGAGCTGTCATCACTCAAGGAGAAAAAGAACATCCAGTCACGGTATTCTCAAATCACAGATTCCTGGCTTTGCATTTTATCATTTTATATCTTTTCAGTTGATCTCTTCTGCTGCACACACCCCCTTTGCTCAGATCCCCTGTTTTGTCTGTCATGTTTTTCCTTTGAGAACAATTAACCAGTGCCATCCTCCACACACACAAACACTCCGTGGCTTTCCCGTTAACCATTATCTTGCCTTGATCTCACATTAAACATTTCTTTGGGTGTTTTTAGACCTTGTGGGCGTTTCTTTTTAGCATACCTGGGTTTGGATTCTGTTGAGCCCTCGGAACCAGAGGATTTGTCCACGTCGGAGTTCTCTCTCTGCATGATCTATTTCTTCAACATCTTCATTGAGCTCTTCCTCAGGGACCTCCTCCTTCTCAGTGAGCCTCCCTGCCTCCTTTAAAAACTTTAGCCTACTTGTTGGGATGGTTGCAATGACCTAAAATTACAAAAAAGTACTGAAAACATAAGCCTCATTCAAGAGCAACAGTATAACAATCTGCTAATTACAAAAGAGCAATCATATTTTAGTAAGATTTATAAAAGCTAAGCCCATTCCTTACAGTACTTTGCACTTGGACAACTCCGTTTTAGTCCCAAAATGTTTCATTTACTGTGTAAACAATTAGCATGACTTGCACCACTAAGCCACAGTGTGGAGCAAGTTCAAGGCTGGGAAAATTCTTACCAATAAAACAAATAGAAAATAAAACAAGATGGAAATATTTTAATGTAATTATGGAAAGAAAACAAGGCTGATAGCTCTGCAATTAGGGTTTGGGTATTTGTAATGACTTATGGTAAGGGGAGCTGAAAATTCATTGCATCTCATGCTGATAAATCTTCTCACATTCCCTTGGATTCAGCTTCCCTTTGTTTCAGCAGCTGGAATTCTTTCCTGGCATTTTTCAAAATTGAGTTTTCTGAAAGGTGTGGATCTCAGTGTTGGATTTCTTAGAGGGCTCTCTCTTGCTCTGTGTCCTTATCACCCATAAATTCTGAGTAACTCAACCCCTCTTCTTCTTCTGTTTGCCCACCAAAGCGGTCCTTGGCAGTAACTAATACAGGAGAATAACCTTTAAAAATTGAGATACTGTAGCTGGACAATTGTTTTAAATCCATTTCAGCGTTCCCCTGCTGGGCACTCATTTTCTCTTTGTCCTGATTCCTTGAATAAACCACGGCAATTTAAACATTACCTGGAACACACTGAATGCTTAAAGTAAATCTCCTACAAAGTCAACTATTAGACCCACTTAGCAAAAATCTGCCGCAATTTTCTTTTTTGTCTTCATTTCAGCAGTGAGCAACCACAACTGTGAAGCCCAGATGTGTGAAAAATGAAGAGAGAACCAAGACAGCTGTGGGAAAATTGGTGAGGAGAGCTTTGGAAAACTGGAATGGATGCAGCGAGGATGCATGGAAAGGTTCCAAATATTTCCAGGATGAAAGCAAAGCTTTGAGTTTGCTCAGGGTCTCCTTGAGCTTCACAATCCACAAGACCAGTTTTATTACCATGTTTTCAAAGGCAGATTGAAAAAATATAACAAAACCAAACCCAGTTTCTATGCTACGATAAAACCTTTTTTAAAGGAGGTTGAAAAACAAGATGCAAACCTGGAAAATGAGTGAATTGGTGTGACACGAGCAAAGACAGAACAGCAGAAAAAAAAGAAAGGGTAAATGCTCATCAATGAAATACTTACTGAAAGTCCTTCAGCCTCCCAGCTTTCAAAACTACAATGCCAGCAGTCTCCAGAGAGAAACTACTGGAGACTGTGGGATCTGACGAAAGTGATGGTGATAAAGGATTTTTAAGCCAATATTCATAAAAAATAACTGTATTGGGTCAGGATTCTATGTGGTAGAACATTCCTCTCCTGCACCACATCAGCCAAGCTGATAAGACTCTGCTCTAATTATTTTCCTAAGGTGTTTACATGGCTTTTTTCACGATTCATTCATTTTCTCTATCTGCCAACACCCACCCAGTTCAGGGCATGGACTCAATAGACTGGATGCAGATTAAAGATCTAAATATTATTCCCAGGAAAATGAGCACAGCTTTAAAAAGTGATCAATAATTCTGGGAATGGGACAGGAAATACTTCAGAAAGTCTTGGTTTTTGGAACTGATGGGAGCTGTTAGAAACCTGTCCCTCAAAGCATCTCAAATTGACTTCCTAGAAACTACTCCTTAAATTCCTTTTAGAAATGCCTGCTTTGACACCAAAACTTGGAAATCCTGATTGCTTTTAGTGGTTCACAAGAACAGCAGGTTCAGGAGATGATTAAAAACAAGAATAACAAATTTGTTTTGTGCTGAATTAGAATGAGTCACAGCAGCAGAGAAAAAGCTGAGAAGGAAGAGAAGCATCATAAAGGAAAAGAATTCTCTCTCTCACTGAAGAGCTCCAAGAAGAAAGGCCTTGCCACAGACTGTAAATCATGTAAATATAGACATAATTAATTTGTTTTAGCTTCTATTTTTCTTTTCTGGTCACTAAATACTGACCACAAGACGCAGTTTTTTTCTCTCTGTATTTGCTTTCTTTTCAATGATAAAATTGTGGAGGTGTTCCAATACCAGTTTTAATTTAATGCCTAAGGTCTCACAATAAGCCTTGGGCAACTTAATTAAAAAAAAAAAAAAATGTTGATATTAGTATTAGTTCTCAGTGGTTATGTAACAGCCACGGATAACAAAATTTAGAAGCCAAAAAATTGATCAAAGGCCGTGGGAAATTCTTCACAGCTGAATGAAGCAGATTGGATTCTTCTCCCTCTCCCTGCTTTACTTCCCCCTTATACAAAAGTTGGTATTTTCCAAACAGTTGGAAAAAAAAAATTAAAAATCCTTCCTTTCTGAGATTATCAAATTGATTTTAGGTCTTCCTCCTCCAAGGCCTTAAGTCAAATCCCAACCTCAGATAATAATTACAGTAGAACCCTCTCACAGTGGTGGTTTCCAGCCAGATATGCATTAAAAGCTGTTCTGATTCTGAGCTTATTTCTAAGGAAAAATGAGGCCAAACTGTCCAAAAAAGTTAATTTTTTTTCCAGAATAGAACAAATAATCAGATTTGAGAGCAAGCATTTATTCAGTGCAGTTCCAGCAGAACCACAGCAGTATTCAATTGCAGTTGGCAAATTTCTTGACTCTTCATAGAGGCAAACTGTGGATCTATAAATGTCTTTACATGTGAGAGAAAAAAAATTTAACTTCACATTTTTCTCTACTGCACCGGGTGGCAACAACTTAAATACCTTATTAATGCATTCAGGGGTGAAAAAATAATATTACTATTGTTGTTATTATTATTATTATTATTATTATTAACTTTGTAATATGTGTTTGCACATAAAAGAATAATGTAGGATGTTAAGAATGCTGATTGTGTCTGTATGTTACTTCCAGAGAGTAATCCCAATTTATTTAATACCATCTCATTGACATTTATCTCTTCATCCATATATAATTATATATTAGCCAGTGATGACAGAGGATATAGCAGAAATTTAGAAGGACACACTAATTTAACTGCCACTTTCTACAACTATTAAAAGCAAAAAAATCTTTTATTTTTGCACTTCCTCTTCCATCGTTCACACACAGAATTATGTGGATGGAGAACCACTGCAGGAACATTTTAAACACACTGGAACTTCTCCTATGACAGTCCCAGCAAGGGAATGAGGTGGTTGACCTAAAACTGAAACTTCATTTCAACTCCAAAACTTTGCCACATCCTACAGGGGGAATTCTGCTCCAGGGAAGAAACAGAATTGCCTTTGCTGCATTTTTTTTGTGACTAAAAGACTCAAGTTGTGATTCGAGCATCTCACAAAAATGCCTAACTGAGGATGCCCTAGTGACTGCACACCCTGCTAGGAAGGAAAGATGTGAAAATTAACAAAAAACCCCAAAGAACAGAGGGATAAGTTATCCTTCCTAATGCATCTCTCCTCAGAGCTCTTAGAGAGCACTTTGGGTTTCAGTGAGGGCTGCACTTGACACTGAGAGAGAGCAAGGAAATAACAGGAATATCAACAATATCACACCTTTGATGTGCAGGTTCCTGAATGCTTACCTGACCCCACACCAGTTCTCCTAATCCAATAAATACACACCACATCCACTGGTCAAGCTGCAGGGGGGAACAGCTGAAGGGTTTTCCTCCAAACTGGACAATTACTATCTACAAAGAGAAGCACAGAGGAAAAGGGGTCAATTTTTTCAGGGGGAAAAGGCAACAAAAAAAAGCAAAAAAACACAACCAAGCAAAAAAAGCTGCAGAATTTCAGCCCCCCCCAAAAAACCCCATCAAACCCCACAAACTTCTGCACCCTCAACTGAAAGTCAGAAAAAGCCACAACACTTCAGACTAAAGTTCCTCAGCCTCATATTTAACAATGGTCAGGTTTGAATGGTCACAAAGGAAGAGAACAGGAGAGCCCCCATGTCCCAGCTCCTGAATATTCTCAGCTGGGGATTTATTGACCCTGATCCAGTTTATTTTGGAATGTCCATTGCAAGGGGGATTTTTCCCTCTGAGTAACATTTTATTGTGTATTTACAGATGTGCATCATAGAGAGACAGATCGTAGAGAAAAATCTGGATCTGTTGAAGGAAGAGGGTGGGAAAACCCCACACCTTCAGCAGGATAACAACACACAGAGTCTGAGGGGGTCACGAGGCTGAGAAGGTTTTGCTAACTGAAAATCAGATATTATTGATATTTCTTGTTAATAGCGCTGCTGCAAAATCAGGGAGCTGAAATCACAAGCCAGAGATTTAAATTGTCCACGTTTTAAACCCACGATTTTGAATTAGCTGTTAGAGACCATCCTGTGAAGTTCTGCTCCTATCACTGCTGCCCTTCCTCCAATATTCAGTTTATTGAGGAGTTTCCCTTTTCAAACCACTGTAGCCCAGGTTCAAATTGCTCTTTCCTCTTCCTTCCTCCTGCCAGGAGAAAGGTGCCAATACTGAGCTGCCACTGTAAAGCTGAGCAATGATGTCAAGATAGAAACAGATTTATAAATGATAACACCAAATAGTATCAAGTACAGGATGGAGGCCAGCAAAAGGACGGATGCAGGAGCAGAAGGAGGAATTCTTACAAAAGAAAAAATTGGGGAAAATGGCTATTACTGTGATTATGTTCACTTGTGACTGGGACAGCAAACTCGGGAGAGAAACATGAGGAATCATAATCCAGGAGTATTATTGCTGGGAATACTGAGCAGCACTGGGCAGTGGCATTGAACAGAAGAACAGTTCAGCATCAGCTATCTGAAGGGAAATTTGTCTTTTCATGGAGTAATAAATAACTGTAAAATGTTTTGTTGGTATGCTATTAAACAATTTCTTCTTTAAAAGCCAGCTAAAATATTAACGATGGCTATTATTGTACATGTTAAGATTAATTTAAGAATTAACCTGGTTAAAAGGATCAAAATTGATGTCTTATTAGTATGTCTACATAACATTTTCCATTATGAACACTTGTATTGATTGAGAAAATACGTGAAACCAGGTGGTTTACTATTAAACAGGCCTCCTGCAGCACTTAGATTTAAAATTAAAGAAAAGGAAAACACAGAGGAAAAAAAAAAAGCCCAGACAACTTAGGGCAGATTTCTGGTGGACAGTGACCACTTCTTGCCCAAAGCGTTACCTGAATAGCGAATGTCCCCAGGACAATAGTGCAAAAAATGGGATTTCTGAAGATGCCATCGAAGACATTCCTCTCGCCGTGGATTTTGCGGGCGTTGATCTCGTTGAAGAGCTGCATCATGACAAAGGTGTTGAAGATGATGGTGTAGTGCTCGGAAGGAGGAGAGTGAAGCGGGGCGTTCCTCCCGCTGTCAATCTTAAACATTTTCTCACCTAGGTGTGAGACAAAAATAAAAGTTTCCTCTAGAACGAATCCAACCAATTTCTATCCCCCTGTTTTCTTTAGCCTGTGGCCTCCTCTGCTCTGTTTTACCACCTTTCTGGGTAAAACTTTTCTCGCACCAGTGAGCAAAACACATCTCAAATTTCTGAGCAAGAAGCTTTCCAAATGATGACTCCTATCTAACAACTCTATACCTCCACAACGTTGTCAGTGTTACTCTTATCTACTCCACATGAATTACTGCAAGCACTCAACTCTCTCTGATGTAAAAAACCCTTAAGGTCGTTCCCAGTGAGTTTGCAATTTTCTACAGTGGTTAGAAGCCACCCCTCTTCAGCGGGTTTTACATATTTACTAATCCAGTAACTTCTGCCAAGCATTGAAGGATATCAGTGATAAAAAGCACAGACATTCCTGGTTTTAAATAGATTTGGGGTTGATCAGCAGCAGGCACTGCTGTTTATTTGGATAATTTGGCTTTCAGTCATAGATCTGACCAATAAAAAGGCAAGATACAACCCATGATGAATAAGTAAAAATGTGGTGAGTTTTGAAAAGATAAGGCTTAGAATTTTTTTTATACCACAGCCTGACAGGACCAGGCAATGAATTCTGGATTTCTGATGTGCCTGATGTCTCAAAGACATTTACTGTATGTTCAACCACAATGGATTTCTAAAGAAAAAGAAGATAAAAACTTGATGTACCGGTCTCTGCAGAAGCCTACTACAAAAGAAAGGAAGTATTATTTGATCAAAACAGAAATAATTCTCATTAATTTGAAATTTAATTATGGGAGCACTGAGTTTAGAACATTATGCCACTGCAAAGCTGAGCCTTGCGGAGTTTAGAAAGGAAAAGACTCTTTCCAAGGCTTATCAGAAGATTGTCTGGGCTGTGTCCTTCAAAGTAAGCAGGAGTTTTCCAAAGACACACAGGAGCAATTAGAATAAGGGGAAAAGCCTGGTTTGGCTTTCACCTGGCTAAGTATAAAGTGTTTTAAACCACGAAACTCATCAAAAAGCCATTATAACCTCCTCATAAAGTTCACAGTTCTTGTTCCAAGATTCATATCACGTGAATTACCAAGACTTTCTTCACCTATTTTAGAGAATCTGAAATTCCAATTTCCTAATGCAGACATTTGCAAAATTTCCTGTAAGTGTGACAATATTAGAGACCACATCTCTTCAGAAACCTGGCAGCTCTTTTGGTTTAAGTCATTCCACTGTGAACAGACCATCACCTCCTCTGAGCATCCCAAATAAGCTGCCAGATTGCCATAAAGTGGGAAAGACTTCCACAGTGGAGCTCAACAACCTCCTAAAAATCGTAAATTTACATTTGCAGCTTATCTGGAAGTCTGTATATACAGGAAAAAAATCTGAAAGACAACACACGTGATTTAACAGCGACTGCAAAGTGACAAGAAGAAAATACCCAACTGAAAAAATCACCAGTCCTCTGAGAGGGTTCAGTTATTATTGTGGAGCAACAGAATCTATTATTAGCTCCTACTATTCCCTGCAGCAAGAAACATT
The DNA here is from genome assembly GCA_013398115.1 of Falcunculus frontatus. Lineage (NCBI taxonomy): Eukaryota > Metazoa > Chordata > Aves > Passeriformes > Falcunculus > Falcunculus frontatus. The sequence continues at coordinate 499,679 of VZRV01005566.1, read as the reverse complement.
TCTCCTCCTTCCCTCCCCTCTCCAAAATACAACCTATAAAAAGCATCCGTTGCCAGCAAGGCCTGAAGAAGAATCCAGTAATCCAATAAATTAGACTTTTTGCCCCCTTTTAATATCCATTCCAGAAATTAAATGTCAAAGCAGAGTGTTATTTGTATCACTTAATACTGATTACTTGCTTTCCATACTACTTAAGATCAACATTATTTCTGGACTGTGGACAACACTTTGCTCTCCCCTCTCCAGCTCTCGGTAAAACGGAGCTTGATTTTTATTGTGGTTTGTTTTGTGGGGTTTCTTTTCATTTGTTTTTACATCCCTGCTCACAATGACAAGTCTCACAATGAAATTTCAGTGTAGAAGCAGCAGGGTGGATACTCCTCTTACAACATAACCTTCTGTGCTGTGTTTGGATATAAACTTTTGCCAAAGCCCAAACCTGGATTTTGTGAGGGGTAAAAAAGCCCGATGGGGCCACTCCCAAGGTGACAATACACAGAAGGTGACAACAACACGACATCTGCTGCGTTCCCCATCCCATTAACCAGCTGGGTAACGAAGGCGGGCAATTAACACGCATTAACTCGTTACGTTTAAACCATTTCAACGCTTTGGCTGCACAACCCAGCTGAGCGCCGAGCCTGGCCGAGCTTCTCACCGACAAAGAGCAGGGTGAAGATGAGGGTGAGCTGGTAGACGGCGTGGCCCAGGATGTTCTTCATCATGGTGCGGGAGATGAGGGGCTTGTTGCGGCCGTAGGGTTTGCGCAGCAGCAGCGCCTCGGTCGGCGGCTCCGTGGCCAGCGCCAGCGAGGCGAAGGTGTCCATGATCAGGTTCACCCACAGCATCTGCACGGCCTTCAGGGGAGAGTCCTGCAGGGGAAACATCGGGAAGTTTTGTATTTCCTTGGAAAAGCCTCGCTGCGGGTTCGTTTTTCCCGCGGGGCTGAGCGACTGGGACCTTTCTTCCATTCCTTCTGTAGGAGCAGGAGGAAAAAATGGTCTGGGCAAAGAGAAATTATCTCCCTGCAGTCATTTAAATCAGGACCATTTGCAACCATAAAACTCATGTGAAGTGTAACAAGAATTCTTTATAACACCTATTGCAGCTCTCTCGTTTCATGCATCGTGCTTGCATTTTCAGCAGAATTTTTAGATACTTGGATAATCCAAGTTTCTCTCCTGGAAGAAAAATGATATTGAAACACACATAAAATATATAAATATTGTATAAAATACTATATTATACATTATATG
>VZRV01005566.1:303762-498286 GCA_013398115.1 Falcunculus frontatus | reverse complement strand
TTATATAAAATATTATATAAAATAATTCGTTATATATTTTATATAATTATATTATATATATTATATTATATAAAACACTCTGAAATTTTAGATACTTGGACAATCCAAGTTTCTCTCCGGGAAGAAAAATTATATTGAAACAGATTTAAAAGTAACATTTCCTTTTTACTAAAACCTACCTATCTTTTTTTTTTTTCTTTTTTTTTTCAGAGATAGCTTGAAATTATTAAAAATTTATGGAACAATTAGAGAGACATCTTGACACATTCTACTTAAATAAGACCTTTAACAGTAGTGACATAATTTTAAAAAAGCCTGATATTTTGATTAAAAAATACTCTGAAACGTATTAAATGCTATCAAATGTGCAAAAGCAAGACATTTGTTATGGGTAGCAGGATAGCATATTTGGAACTATGGAAATGGAATGAAAAACCCCAAATATTGGTATTTGATGCAGGCTGTAGTTTCTGAAGCAGCTCTCCAGTCACTAGAAGGAGCTCTTTCCTCACACAATCCCTTAAAGTCTGTGGTCATAGCACAGAGGACTTTAGGTCATGTTTAAAAACCCCAAAATTTAATAAATAAAGCACGCTAGCACAGATCTCAGGAGAACACTGGACAACTCTCAGGAAGTTTTGATGTGTAACTCGTGGGGGCAGCTGGAAGGGGAGAGAGATGCCTCGAGGAGCCAGGGGAGGAAAAACAAACAGGGCTCTTTCTTGTAACAACCTCCTGTGCCTTTAGCCTCTGTATAAAAAAACCAGGCAGCATTAGCAAGGTCTGCTTCCTGTTCCAAACAGACCATTTTTATGAGGAAAAAAAGAACCACCAAAGTAATAAGGCATCAACATGACAAATGTCATCATGAAATTGAGTTACTCTGCAGTGTGAGAGCTGGAAGAGGGAGCACTATTTTTATGTATTTCATTACTATGGTGCTGCGGCAGCGAAGCAAAAAAAAAATGTAGAGGACAGGATAGAAACCAAAGCGAAGCCAACAAAACTCCCTGAGAACTCTGCCCTTTTCTTCAGAGGGTTGAATGTTCATTTTTTAATGAAATACCACAAAAGAACAAGGGCCAACACGCATTCAGTATCCCAGGGACTTATAGAAAACAAGGCTAAGTGCTTTGGTCTCTTGTGCATCTGGTTTAGATTCCAAATCTCCCTTGAGATAAAATATTATTTCCTCTTAAAAACACATTTTTAACACATTTACACAGATTTTGATGCATTTCATTTATTAAAAAAAAACCAAAAAAACCAAACTTTTGGCTTAATCAAAGGGATGGGAAAAAGCAACCTCCTGTTTCTAAGTCTTACAGGTTGGGTTCGTCATGGCCAGGAGGACAATTAGCATTAATAGATTCTTGACCTCTTGGTTATGGGTTGCATTAACTGGGCTTATCTGGAGAGCTCAGCTCACTCATTTGAAATGCAGCTGCAGGAACAGGAAAAGTCTTTGTCCTTAGAGGTGGTTAAAAAAACCTAAAAGTGATCAGGACAAACTTCATCCCAAATTGAGACTCATTCATTTTTATTGATACTAATGGCTCCAACAAAGAGAGCACCTGCAGTAAGAGCAGTTTGTGGCTGGGGCTCACAGACCCTCGATGGGACACAGGGAAAAGGGAGAACATCTTTTCTGCTGAAGAATCTTCTTTGTCATATTTGTGCCTATCTCATTAATAAGTTTGAGAAATGTTCTCTGCTTTGATCTGTTACAATAACTCAATTTCCGCTTCACGCACTGAATTCTCCGTCAATAAAACCGAATTTCCTTGTTACATTTCACAGATAGAGTCAGAGATTCAGGTGTCTATCAGGGCCTGCCACACTCCCAGCAGAACGGAAAGGCAGATTATTTCAGTCTCTAAATCACACAACTGTAATTGGCAGTCATCAGTTTTGGCAACAACACGTTCTCACCATTTCACACTGCCAATCACCTTGGGTGGCTGTGGTGCCCCTAATAATTATCTATTATTGGCAGTGCTACACTGCTCAGTCAAGTGTGAGAGCTCATTCGAGGCTGAAGCCAAAACATTAAATACACATTAGTCTGGGCAGGCAGTGGAATGAAATTTCCACTGTAACTCTATCTGATTTCTGATTAGTTGGTGGAAACTGAGGAAAATACACATCAGCTAAGGAGCTTAGGCCTCCACTGCAGATTTGAGTCACTTGTGAAAGTGGGATGCAAATCAACCTTCTTTTCACTGTGTTTTAGCCACGAACTGACCAGCCAATAATTCTTAATTCCCTCTCTGAAAACTTTGGGGATGTGAACCATCCAAAATCACCACTTATTCATCAAATTCCTTTCCACTTGACCTTGGAATAGGTTAGCCTTGGCCTAGAGGTAAAAAGAAAATGTCCCTTAAATCAAGTGATGTTACACTTCATCTTGGAAACACTTAAAAGTACAAATCGCCAAAGGCTGGAAATAAACTACAAATCTTTTGTGACATGCAGAGCCTCACAAATTTTAGAGCTTGTTACTTTTGATTTAGATGACAAGCCGCAAGGGAACAAAAAGGTATTTCCACCCTTACCTCTTTACTCCCGTTTGCCACAGAACACATGCAGGGATTCATAAAAATGAGCGTTTCTGGGAGGTTACCTTTCTATACATTAGTGAAAAAAAATGTCAGCCCTCGCTGTGCTGCTGGATCACACTGTCTGCTAATTGTATGGAAGTGGCATCCTCAATTCCATTCCCATGCCTCTAAGCCTTGCCAAAACAAAGCTAAACAGTACAGACTTTGATTTTATATTACAGCTCTTTCAAGTTTGCCAGTGCTATTATTTTAGAATTTGCCAAGTACAGTTCTGCAGTAAAACATTATAACCACATAAATTGCTGCCTTGTACATGTAAGTATAGATCATCCTCACTTTTTTGAACAAGATCTGTAAAAACAATCAATGATTCATGCAGCAGTTCATTGCTACAGTGCCTTTTAATTAACATTTAATTTTCCAAACATAATGTGCTATGGAGTCACTGTTTTCAGTTCCTAATGGCTGCTAAAACATTAAGTCTCTCTCAAAGTGCAAGAATAATAATTTGAATGTAAAATGTTAAAACACAGCCTTTGTCTTCCCTTCCTTCAGTGGAACCTTTCTGAAGAGTTACAATTGCCTCAACAGTTGGAGCCACGGAGCGAATCTGGCACGGAGAGAAACCCGCTTGTTTTATGGCTCCAGTAAAAAAACTGTTTCCATTTGACTGAGCTGCATTTTAAAATCTTCATTTTGTCCGTACCCAGATCCCTTTGAACAGCTCCAAACATAATGAGCTGACATCCTCTGGGTGCTGTGGGTTTGCTGGGGACAGGAAGCGGGATGAGCCCATACAGAGCTCCATAGGGCACCCAGAGACGTGGAGCAGTGACTCACTGCAGGCACAAAACTCACAAGAATCGTAGGCAGAGCTCCAAAGAACCACCCTCATTGAATCAGTCAGGGGCTCTGCAAAACCGTTATTCAGAGAGTGAAGTCAGAATATAAAAGTTTGTAACTCATAAATCCACTGGAAAAACAAACGATGGGTTTAAGCGCAGGCAGCGGCTGCAGAAGAGAAAGGACAATTCCACACAAACTGGTCAAGACCACCACACCCTGAACACACTAAAAGTATGCACTGGGCACCACGGGGAAGGCAGCAAGAGGGAACTGAATTGGATTAATTAAAAATAAGGTGAATGAGCCCAGCTCAGCTGCACTGAGCCACACAAAGCTCTCTGGGAGTAAGCAGAGGTGGGAACTCCTCTGGGGTCTGTGCACACACAGACACAGAGCTAAAGCCACCCCTGCACCCCAGACTGAGGGCTCCTGAGTCAGCTCCTCACCAGAGACTTCTTCAAGCTCTGTTTTGCTGGGTGACCCAGATCTCAGAGCCCCTTACGTAATTACAGGCTCACGACGCAGAAGTTCATTATTCGCTGAAAATTCAGATCTTGTGGCTTATAGATTGAGCTGCTGTAAACTGAAACAGGGCCCCATGTAAGTGAGATCCCTCGGAGGGGTGGCTCTGGCAGCAGCTGTGCTAAGCTTGTCAGCAGGTGACACTGGATCTGTAATTCTTGTGCTGCTTAGAATATGATTGCTGTCACCTTAACATGGCTTCGTGCTGGGAGCCAGGGGAGACAAGAGAAACAGCCATTTGCATCAGTCCTGTGCATAATGACTTCTTTGACAGCCCACTGTTTGTCCTTTATAAGCTTTATCTGATGCTGGAGCAGTGCAGGGGGTCACAGACACTTTGTGCACATAAGACCAGGATAAAACAGAAATTGTAGATATGATAGATATTCTCTAACAGCAGCATCTTCTTGAAGGAGGCATTGGGTAGATGAAAAATAAAATTATATTTGCTTAAAATTAACAGAATTAAACTAAACAGCAGTTCCCTGAAGTGAAATTGGCAAGGACTCCCACTTTATTAATCTATTTGAGGAAAAAAGAAGCAGATTATTAAAATGACCACTAACGGTCCCAGGTTCTGCCTAATGTTTTTCTTAAGCCTCTCCACAGGTCTCCTAAGGTGCTCTGGACCAAACAAATCATCTCCTGCGTGGGCAAAGCACTCTCTGGGTGCCCCTTGGAGGGCTGGTTTCACTCCCACCAGTGCTCACACAGCCATTAATTAATTGATTAATACAGAATTGCTGTGGTTTCACTTGGAGTCCTGCAGGGAGATGACCACATCCTCACATTTACATGTACACCAGAGCAATTGCAGGAGCAAGGCTGAATAAAATTAAGCCCATTAAGTTGTAAGGCACAAGGCAAGTGTTAAAAAAGATTAGTCCAAGCAAAGATTTAATTATCTTTGTACTTCCTTTAAGCACAAACCAAAAGGAGTAGGTGAGTGTAAAGGCAGCTTCATCCTGAAGCATCCCAGTGTTTCAAGCTGGTTCCAAAATGCAGAACAGATTATTTGAGAGGTGGCACGAGGAAGAACAGAACAAATGTTATTACCTACAGAGAATTTTTCTCATTCTAGATATGTTGAAATGTCACCAAAAGGACAGCCCATGTAATGTTCATTAACATGAATATTAATGATGGACTGAAATTATATTGTGTGTGTCAGACAAAGCCAAACTGACCACCCAAATCAAAGGAAAATTCAGTGCAGTGTGGACTTTCTTCATGTTCATTTTGAAGGTCACAGGAAGCTGTGCTGCCTTTTGGAAAATACAGATTTTAGCTCTGTTTGTTTGTTAAGGACTAAAACATTTTTAGTCATAATCTTTCAGCCAGGCCCGTGCACAGTTCTGCAGATGTGGATGTGTGTACCTAGACTGATGTGGGCAAGATTTTTCTGGTAGAGTCCTGCATTTTGTGCTGGAGCTATTTTCATAGCAACCAGAGGGTACAGCACGTTCCCAAGTGCAATTTTTAGTAAAGCTTTCGAGCCAAACAGAATGTCCTTTGGCTGGCTGGAGTCAAAGCCTAACATAATAATGTGCATTTGTGAGGCAAAAATCCCTCTTAAATGAGACAGAACCGCGAGCAGCTCGAGATTAGCCACAGCCAGGCTGAGTGTAGACAGGGGCAAAGGACAGAACTGCTGCCTTTCTGCTTCCATTCCCACTTCAGCTTCTTCCACACCCCTCCTCTGGGTTTGCATCTTTATCGCCAGATTAAGGAATTGCACAAGAATCTGCTTGCAAAGCAACACAGGAGTTCCAGGAGGTGTCCACTGAAACCTGTGAGCAGGGACAACAGGCCCAGGGACGGTCTCACAGACCTCTGGGGCAAGAGAAATGCACTGGGCCTGATCCAAATCCTTCTAGAAGCCAAGGGAATGATTCAAAGGCTGAAAAAAGCTCCAGAATTAAAAAAGGAAATATATTTGCACTGATTGCGCACTTCACATGCACTGAGATTTGATTTTAAACAGTCCTTGCACTGATCCAGTGAGGCTTAACCTCTTCAAGAATGAAAAATTCTTTGGTTAACAGATAGAATGAGTTTCACTTCACACTCTCACAAAACAACTGAAGAAATGCTGGGCAATGACCAAGGAATTTCACCTTAACCAAAATGTTCACAGTCAGACACTGACTGTCAGTAAAACAGGGTCTTAAAAGAAGCACTTGCCTCAGTGATGCTGCTGTCACCACCCTGCTGCCAGCACCTTGTTCTTGTGGTTTTGTACCACTTGTAAAAACCCCCTGCAGTTTTAGTCCTTGTTCTCGTGCTACCAGCAACAATCACTTCACAGCTGGACATTTTCTCAATATGCTTGAAAATATTTCCAAAGGGAAATTTATCCAACTTTGCTGCAACAGCACAATTTTTGTCCCTCAGCACAGGCTCAGTGGTGACAACGAGAGACCTCCAAGGCCTCTGAAAGTCAGCCGGGGCGTAGGAGAAGTTTGACCTCATGGGTTTGTGAAGGCACCTGGGTTTCTGGTTGCAAGGATCAATTCCATGATTCCAGTGTAAGTTTAGCCTGGAGCAGAGCTGATGACTTATTCATTGCTTTGCTCAGGTGTGCCTGGGCTGAAATGTACCTGCTGAAACAGGTACAAGCATCTGGGTGATGCACCATGAGGGAAGCATCAGCTTTCCCACAGAGCATCCCAATCCAGGGAGGCATTTTGTAACAGCACCTGTCTGCAGCTTCTAAAATATACATTATTTTAGGGAGTGACAGCACTAGAAAGCACATTTTGTTATTTTCTCATTAAAACAAGAACCTTCTGCTGTACTACATATATCCTGTTCACTCCCTAGTGGAAAAAAAATAATGTTATTGCCCAAAAAATTATATTTTGACAAAAAACGCAGTTTGCTTTGAGGTATGCTTTTTGTAAATGACCTGGACATGTTGCACGGGCACCAGGATTTCAATCAGGGATTAATGGAGTGGAAGAAAGAGAGGTCTAAATCCAGCATAATGTGTCATTTAATTGGTTTGTCACCTGCATCTGGAATTAAAAACAACTGCCTGAAAGCAACAAAATCATTTTATCAGTCAAAAAGATTGGAATTACTAAAAATATATATTTATTAGTGAGTATATTCTGAGAGGAAAAGGCAAATTCACGTAACCTGCTCCTTCTCCCAGTCCATGATGTTTTCTCTCTGACCATCAGAGTTGCTCAGGGATGGCAACACTGAGGGAGGCAAAAACAGCTCCTAAAAACCAGTTCCTTTGGGAAAAAAGATGGATTAATCCAGCCTGACATCAACAACTCTTTAACCCTCAGCAGCCTGATCCTCAGAATGCTCAGGAGAATTTCCAAAAGTTTACTTGCTGTGTGCCAAGCAGGAATCAAATGCAAGGCCCCATCCACTGGGAGAAACCGTATCCCAGCAGGATCCCGGCAGGATCCCCGCAGGATCGCAGCAGGATCCCAGCAGGATCACGGTAGGATCTCAGCAGGATCTCAGCAGGATCCCGGCAGGATCCTGGCAGGATCCCAGCAGGATCCCAGCAGGATCTCAGCAGGATCCTGGCAGGATCCTGGCAGGATCTCAGCAGGATCCCGGCAGGATCCTGGCAGGATCCCAGCAGGATCCCAGCAGGATCTCAGTAGGATCTCAGCAGGATCTCAGCAGGATCCCAGCAGGATCCCGGCAGGATCCCCGCAGGATCGCAGCAGGATCCCAGCAGGATCTCAGTAGGATCTCAGCAGGATCTCAGCAGGATCCCAGCAGGATCCCGGCAGGATCCCCGCAGGATCGCAGCAGGATCCCAGCAGGATCACGGTAGGATCTCAGCAGGATTGCGGCAGGATCGCGGCAGGATCTNCAGGATCCCAGCAGGATCTCAGAAGGATCCCAGCAGGATCCCAGCGGGAATTGCTCACCTGGGTGATGCAGGCGCCAGTGAAGGCCACGATGACGGCCACGATGTTGACGGTGAGCTGGAACTGCAGGAACTTGGAGATGCTGTCGTAGACGTTGCGGCCCCACATGACGGCCTTGACGATGCTGCTGAAGTTGTCGTCCGTCAGGATGATGTCCGAGGCCTCCTTGGCCACGTCCGTGCCAGCAATGCCCTGGGGGAAGGGGTTGGGAATGAGATTCCCTCCTAGAGAGCACAAGTCCTCGTACTCAAAGCCCACAGCGGCTGCTGAGCATATTCTGCTTTTTTATATTTCCTAGAATTTTGCTAATTTGGCCTGGTTTTGAAGTGAATTAGGGCGGCAGAAATGGAATTTACAGAGAGCAGGGGAATCCACATGGGGATGGCTCTGAGTGTTCTAAGTTATCAGCTTAATGACTGCTGATCATTTGAGTTATTTTTGTCATTGATGATGTTTTATTGATATACACGAACAGAACTGGCAACAAAAATGAGAATTATGTGTCTTAATATATAGTCAGAGTACACATGGAAGACACCTTTCCAATTAGTGGTGGATTTTACCACAGCAAAAGAGAACTCCAGTGTTGTGAAGAAAAAGTTCATTTTTCTGTATGGGCACAGGATTCTGCATAAAGCCAATAATTAATTGGGCAAAATCCTGAAGAACTGTCAAAACAAGCAATGCCAGTGAATCCAAGTGAATTAAAGGATTCTGATGCAACCTAACTCACTCCCACCAATATATTCCTTCACTGACAAGTAATAACTAAGCAACTTCACGTTTAATGAATGGAAAACCCCTCACAGCAAATTCATAACGGCACAAACATCAAGATTATACCATTGCAAAGCCAACATCAGCTTTTTTAAGTGCTGGTCCATCGTTGGTTCCATCCCCAGTCACAGCTACCACCTGCCTCTGTTCCACCTGTGTGCTGTCAATAATACCTGCAAAAAATTCATAGACGGGTGTGTTTACGGACATTGATGGGCAATAATTAGCAAGATAAAACAATCCCTGTAAAAAAGCAGGGTCTGGATAATACAGACTGGATAACACCATGCAGTTTTACAGAGATTAAAAAGGCAGATCTTTAAGGAAAATAATGATGAAAGCTGTGGCATCACCACCATCCACTACTAAGCATCACCATTAGGATTTACACGGAAAGTTCTGATCCTGCATCATCAACACATCAACAAAACTTGCAAAGGCTTCAAAGGGACTGAGAGCAGCTCATCACGTCCCTTTGGCAGATTCCTGCTATTGAAAGTTTTGTGTCACAGCCCAGCACCGACCAAACATCAATGGAGAGGATTTGCCAAAAATTTAAGTTCACGCTTAGGGCTGTCCTAAACTGGGACCCAGCTGTAATATCAGCTTTACTAGGAGGCCTTCTTAACCCAGAGATAACAAAAATCATTGATGAATTTTATTTAGCTGGAGCGTTTTAACAGCCATGTTCAATTCTGCCAAACAATGATTAAGGAGATATAAACTAATTATTTCAATTCTGGAACCAAACATTTTAATAAATAGATATAAAAAATTAATTTCTACTTTCATTTTGAGATCATTTGAGAGGAAAAAAAAAGCACTTCTCACTGGGTGAATCAAGTTTCACACAACAAGGTTGCAGGGAATTATTTTCCACTCAGGCAGAGAGGGAAAGTCAGGAAGAATGAAGAATTTTTCTAAGGTACAGAAGCAGCCCAGGTTTTTAATAGTATGCAGATCATTCACCACTCATGTTTCTATTTCCATGTCAGGGTCCATTTGAGTATGAGTCCAGAACACAGGATTGTTGTGTAGGATACAAGAACACCTTTCCATATTGATAACTTAGGGGGGCAAGAATGACAAAATTCCTTTTGCTAACACATTTTGCACTAAGCCATAACCTCCAAAAACAATTATCCAAACCTACCCAGTGTGAAAAGCTTTCACTCTGCTCTGAAGAAAAATCCCTCCCCTATCAGATAACCAAGCAGAAATAGGAAATTGCAGATTACAAAGCAATAGCTGCCTCTTGGCGAGGTTCAGGCTTATCAGGCACCAGAAGATTGCAGTGCCCTGCGCAAGCACTTAGTGCCCTGTATTTTTCAGACTTATGAAAATGAGAAAAAAGCCCTATTCACTTTCCACTGGCAGTGGGATCTCAGATAAATGGCACATTACTCTGATAAGATCTTACAATTAGAGCTTTCAGTTTGTTGGGGTGATTTGCCTTTGGTATTACGAAATAAACAGGAACGTCATCTGTCACTACTGTTAAAAGCATTTCCTTGGTCTTCCCTTCTTGTTATTAACACATCCTTTGATGTTAAATTAATAGTTTAAGCTTCTGAAAAAAAGTCATTAAAACCTCTGGCTCATTAAGGTATTAACTGCTCCAAAGGGGTCAATAGTATTCTCTCACAACTGGGCTCCAAGTGGGAGCACAACCCAAATCAAGTCGAAGAGGCTCGAACAAACGATCTCCCAACAGAGATAAATGGATATAAATAGTGACTGTGTTGATGACTGTGCCACCAACTGCCCTCCATCAGCCAATTCCTGCGTGCTGCCAAGTCATTCACAAGGTTTAGCAGTCATTCACAAGGTTCAGGAGACACTTTTATCCCAAAAACCACAAACTATGCGGCCAGAAACACCGCCCAGAGCACAGACCTGCATGAACAGCAGCCATGGAACACCAGACAGAAAAAGGTCTCAGGTATCACCAGCATCTGAGCCCAGACCTCCCCTGCAGTGCCCACTGGGAATGCCACTGGAAATATATGGAATTGTGGGGATGGATTTCAGTGCTACCCCTGGGAAGGGAGAAGGACTCTGCAAAACTCCTGTCTGTACGTCAAATTTCTAAAACGGAGCAGCAGCGATTATTTGGGATTCAGAGGATTTATCACAGCTCTACTGACACTCCCTGACTTTTGCCTGCTCTTTTTAATCTGTTCCTCCTCCCTGCTCCCTCACATTGCTGAATGTTTGCCTCCTTTCCAGCACGTGCCTCCCTCCAAACACATTTAGGGTATGTTTTTAATATTCTGTTAATGGCTGGGATAAGGTTTCACCTCAAGGATTTTCTTCAGTATTGAGAAGTGTGCCTAGATAAAATTCACAGTGTGAGGAGACCAAAGAGAAGAAGGATGCCCAGGAGGGGCTCTCCCTCTGCAGTCCTGAGCTATGGGGATCAACCTCTGGTGTGACCAGGGAAAAATGGGATGGAGGGCATGAGCTGACAGGCTGCCAGTAAAGAGAACATTCCCTGCCCTTTGCACTCAGTCCAAGAGGCTAAAAAGAAGCTTCAGCATTAATTAGTCATGTGTAACAACCAGGAAATTTCTTCAAACTGTACAGCTTTACTCCAGCTGAATGCTCACGTCCAGAATTTTAATAAAAAGAGGAGTTTGTCATGGGGTTTTCAGGGGGAATTCTTCAGCAAAGCTTCCTGCCAAAGCAGCCTTTGCTCTTTCATTGGCCTCTTCCCTCCTCTGGAGCTGTTTGGCCGTGACTTCCTTCCGTCAGAAAGAATTTCACTCAACAGCCCCAGGAGCACACCTAGAGCAGAACATGACAGTGTGCTCCACACAGGGATCCCGCTGATGTGGCAGGAATTTGGGAAAGAAATTTGGGCAGGAATTTGTCCTGCAGCTTGCATAAGACACAAGTTTCTCAGGGCAAGCAGCTTGTGTCAGATGAGGGCAAAGATCATATTTTAAAACAACCACGCAGAGCTGTCAAGAAGGGCTCTAAGTGCATAAGCTTGCTATGAAAAGCACAAAACACGAGGTAAAAAACTGAAATACATCCTACATCTCCCCCCTGCCTCCCATCTAACACTAAGCAAGCATTAAATCAAATCCACTCAAGATAATAACTTAGGGAATATTAACCAACAATGTCTCTTCTGCACCCGTGGCTCAGCTCAAACCCATCACACCCAGCCCCAGGTTCTCCCTTCATCACGGGACAAATGCTGCTCTATTTAAACAATCCTGGCTGGCATTGTCACCCTTAGAGCTGCAGTAAGAAACTTCTGGGAGAAAAAAACTCCTGGTTTAGAGATTTCTTTCTGTCTCGACTGCTTAAAACAGGCAGGAAAAACTCAGCTCCAGCTGAGCACTTCAGAGCTGAAGCCCAGTTCAGGTGTTAGAGAGGCAGCAAAGCTGATCCTCCCACGGGCTCACTCAGATTTGTGTTTCTCTGACAAGCTAAATACAGGTACAGCCATTTATTTTCATAAACACGTCCTCTTCAGGTTAGTTTTTAATACTTCCAAAGTTTTTGGAAGCTCCCTGTTAATGTAACAAGAATTTGCAAAGTCTGTCTGAAGGAGAAAGCTCCAATTTATTTCAGTTACATGTTTGGGTATGTGCCTGGAGAGAGATTTAAAGGTTAATATAAAAATGTTCTATATAACATTATAGACAGCACTGGGAATTAAGCAAATAGTCGTCCCAAAAGTTCAGGATATCAATTAATACAATTTTCTGTATTTTTGTTGTTCTACCCAGTCTCGTGGCTTTCCACATAAAGGAGGTTAGGAACATGCTACCATCCCATGCAATAATAGTTGAAATATTTTAGTAATTAAAAATAATTATTAAAAGTCTTCTCTTCTTTAAAGTTCCCTTTCTGCTCGATAACAAATTAGCCCTACATGAGAATAGTTGTTTTTAATATCACAAATAAAAAAGTAATTCCAGTCTCATTTAAATATAATGGAAGGCACAGCTTCTTTAATTGGTAAAGTAAGTATTTCTTTGATCTTTTCCATACCTTCTGATGATAATTCCATCAGTGCTAAGCAGTTGTTTCCCACAGTGTTTTTAAAAGATAAACTGACAATTTTGAATTATTTCAGCAGTAGCACTGTAACCTCACATCCATAGAAATAATACATGTTTTTACTTGTTGTATTTTGAAATAGAGTAAAAAAAAAATCAAATAATACCAACAGGTGTCTTAAAATCCATCCTAAATTTTATTTCAGTGGGACTGAGATTTTTGTACTGAAGCAGTTTGTGATGATAAAATGCTCTGATGGGTGTTTTTCCAATCTACCTCTACTTCAAAGCCATAAATATTTGAAAGCAAGTGTCTGCCCAGGCTGAAATGCTGAACCATGCCTTTCTCTGGTCCCTGAGCAGTAGTAAAAACAAAAGTGAAAAATAAAAATGATCCTTTTGCTGGGTGGGATTGGGCTATGTTAAGGAGAAAAAATATTCCCTCCAGCAGCTGTATGCCATTAAAAATTAAATATAAAAAAAGTTTATTTTCTGATGTGTGTTTTTAGCCTAGAGCAGATAGAACACATCAAAGGGGAGAAAATCCTCTCAATCCCTCAAGTGTCTGAGAAAAACATAACATTTTAACAAGAGGCCCAAAACTAGTGAACATTTAAATAGTTTCTTGTAACTTTTAATGGCCCTTGGAGTATTACCAACCAAAAAATTCCATCACGATTTCCATAGCCTTGTTCTTGAACTTTGTTAAGATATTTAATTGCTCTCTCGACCTTGCCACATCTCTAAAACATTAACTGTGTTGCTTGCATGTGGCATCCAGTAGGAGTAAATATCTTTTGGGCTGTCAAAGTGCGTATGCTACAAACCACCAACAATTTGTTGTTCCTTTTTTTCTCCAGCTCTCTATTGATTTCGATTTCCCTGGCAAAGGTTTCCTTCCCCTCTTGAGGGAAAATCCTGACTGATTCAGACGAGGGCTCCCGAGGGACTTGGTTAATCCACTTAATGAAACACAAATTGTTGTGTTTCTGAAACAAATCAGCTGTGGGGCTGTGCAAGGGCTGTTCTGAGAGCTGCAACAGGATTTGAGATGCACTGGGCAGGGGAGGAGACTTCAGCTGACCTTGAGCAGGTCTAACACTGACCCATGGAGATAAAAACGCCCTCCAAACCTTTCCAATCCTGAACAAACCCCTGCTGGAAAACTCTTTTGGAGCACAACTCCCCCAGATTTGTATATAATTTATAAATAACACATAGCTACTACCATATTAATAAATTGTCTACATTATAAGACATTTATGGAAAAGGGTGGGATGGAGATGATACATTATGTGTCCAGCTGCCCCATCCAGCACCACGCCAGAATTCCCTGGAATGATCCGTGTTTCCACCTGGTCTCAACCCCAAAGGACCCAAATGATCCAATCTTCGAATTCACAATGGACTTTTTGCTCTAAAGTCATTTAGGCACTTTTAAAAACCGCATGATGCTCAAAAGCCTTTGGAATCAGCCACGTATGGAATCACAGCAACAGAACCTAAAGGGTTTCCTACCTAAATGTGCATTATTATTGCAGTAGTCAACCAGCTGAAAACATGTAACTGATCAGCCGGATCTTAGCCTGAACTTTAGCTGCTCCAGTTGCTAAAAGGGGCTCTCCAGACTTTCTAGGGCCTTATCGAAATATTCCAGCTCTTTCTTCACCAGGAAGCCAGGAGACAGCCATCTGCTGATGGAGCTTCCACCTGAGCACGGCCAAAAATGAGGTTATTCCTGCTCAGAAACTGCCTGATTCCATCAGCCTTTAGGTATGAGCCTCAAAGTCAACAGAATATGATGTCAAGTCATCAAAAGAAAAAGAAAACTGCAAACCAATCCCTCTTTTATGGGAGAATTCCATCTGCAGACAGTGGAGTGAGAGAATGCTGTTTGTACAGCACATATCTTATAGGACAGACCCTAAAAACACAGAACTCTAAAGGAAATCAATGCAAATCACACAATTAGATGAGCCTATAGGAAAAACTGAATTGGCTGAAAATCCTCATCTCCACTGGGCAGTTCCCAGTTCCACCACCCCAAAAACTGCCACTGTGGCAGGAAAAGGTTTTTTTCTCTTGGAATATTCTTTAATATAATCGTGGGAGAACAGATGCACTGGAGTGACCGGATTCATTCTTAATAGGACTGCTCTTGTTTTCATCATAAAGGGCTGTAGGCAAAGACAACAAAACCTGTGACCTCTCTTGTTTATATGTTATATTTCTCAACAATATTTTTGTTCTGCCCACCAAATGCACATTTTCCCTTCCCAGCTCGAGCTTCATTCCAATTAAAAGTCACAAGGCAAATATGAGATTGCCCACATCCACTTGCCAGACTTCTTATTGGTATTTCTCTTACTCTTGCCAAGGAGTTTCCTATTCCTTTCCATCTCAAGGCTGAGGTAGAACACGAACACAAGAGTGCAAGAAAACTTCCTTGAGTGGTGTAGAGATGTGCAGCTAAAGATGACAACTCAGGTGGATTTGTAACAGTGAAATCAAGGCACATGATGCTTCAGCACCTTTGGCATTGATTTCCACCCCCACAAAGGCAGTTTGCACCCACCTTTCACCAGAGTGTGTTTGTCCGTGGGGGAAGAACGAGCGAGCACCCGGAGCTTTGGCCAGATCTTGTCAATCCGCTCCTGCTCGATCTGCAGGGGGGGAACACAAAAAAAGAACCCAAACAGTAAAACCATGGGCCTGTGATGAGCAAAATTCATGTCATTATGTCAGACAATTACCCCCACTACTCAAACATGCAGCTTTTGTCCAAAAGCATGGGAAAATTCCAGCAGCCATCGATGCTGCAAGTGAAGACAAGGTAGATTTTTCCACAGTACCTAACCAGCCTTTCTTATCATCTTTATGGATAATTCCACCCAGAATCATCACTCCAGATATAGGATAGTGGAGTTTCTCAAAGCTGATCAAACCTATTTACAGGTTTGTTGTTCTACTCCACATGAGAACTCAAATCCCTCATTTAGCACCAATAATGGCAAGATTTTCTTGTGTAGCAATGGGAGCAGAGCCAAACCCGTTGCATTTATTAACATTCCCAGGATTCCATCCATCAATGCAAGGAGCAAACGACTGTGTCCACTCATTTATGATGGACTCAAAGAGCCAGCATAGATTTTACTTTGTTAGAGCTGCGTGTGAGCTCCATCTTTGATGAGGAGTTAAAAATCTTCCAAAAGATAGGTTTTTTACGCAAATCATTGCTGTGAGTACATTAGATGAAGTGGAATAAATTAAAGAAGTGAGAGGAGCTGCTTCTCAGTACAGATTGCATTTTTAGGAGCAAAATTGCTGTTGAGTTCCTTCTCCTCCTCACCATAAACCAGCCTTAATGGGCTTAGTTTTGATTTCTTGTGGAGTAACGCAGCAGTTCTAAAAACTGCAGAATTAGGCCAGCACTAAACTGATCCTGGAAGAGTAAAGACTGGAATTTCACTGCTGTTTTGAGTCGCAAAAATTTAGTGGGAGAAAAAAGCAGGAATTTTTCCAAGCAATCTTTACCGATCTGAGTCGCACCCCAGTGCAGGAGAATATCCCAGTGCTTTCACTGGGTTTTATTTACCTCTCCCTTCTCATTCCGGATCCTCCTGTTGAACTCCTTCCCTTCTAGGCAGAGGAAGTCTTCTCCTGGGTGGATGATGCCACACTTGATGGCGATGGCACGCGCAGTGTTGATGTTGTCCCCGGTGACCATGCGCACGGTGATCCCGGCTCGCTGGCACTTCCGGATGGCTTCTGGCACCTGCAAAGGCAAGGCAAGGGCACAGAGAGCTCCTGGATCAGAGCTAAAACACAGTGCAGATGTTCCCATCCAGAAAAAGTCCAGGCTAAGAAATTCCCGAAGCAGAAAGAGGAATCAGACTTGTTATGGAGTTTTATTGTTACTTGACCGTCGTGGAGTTGGGGTTACACCACAGGCGTGGCAAATCTTGCATCAAGAAGCACAAAAATCATCTTTTAGATCCGTTCCCTAAATGTTTCCCTGGCTTGAATAAAAATGAGTGCTATGCAGCTTTTCTGGCCTTTAACAAGCTGAATATAACTACTCAACATGTGGAAATGGGAATGGAGTATACAGGAAATGACTGAACTGATCCAAACCTCCCTGTCAACAAGATTATTTTAAAAGTTATTGTGATTTAGCACTGTTTAATTCATGCTTATCAACAGGTGGAATTCCTAAATACAGGAGTTTAAAATTAGTATTTTATGTACTTCAAAATAATAAAAATGAAGCCTGACTTTAGTTACGTCCTTTTCTGCATGAGACAAACTTCTGCTGCACAGGAAATGTTTCAGGGAGAGAGAACTGAGGGTGTGATAAGGGCTGTGAGATTAATGGAGGGGCTCTATTCTGGCTTGGCATCACACACAGCTTATTAAAAAAAAAAAACCAAGAAAGATTTGTGAAATTAAAAGAAAAGGTTGATTCCTAATAATTAAATAAAACTCTTTTAATACAGTTATTTGGGTAAATTAGGCCTACAGAAATGTTCCATGTCTACAGCTCAACTTCAGATGCGGAAAAAATTCTGTTCCCTTAAACTACATCCTAATTAATGATAATTTCTAAGTAAATATCACTAACCAATCAATTCAGCTTCATCACATTTTTTGCATTATTTTGAATTATTATTGTGAAAGCATTATTTCTTCAAGAGAAAAATAGCAGTATTATTTGACATGGAAGAATAAGGAATGCGTTTAACATGTCCAGAACAGCCTGGATGTCACTCTTCAGCACAGCACCACTTCTCTAAATTTTATTTTTACCTTCAAGAGTCGAAGAGCAGCCCACCGTTCACCATGAAGACAGAAGCTCTTCACAGAGCTACAGGGAAGTGAACTGCCTTACTTAGAAGATGGCAATGCACAATTATTAAAAAATATTTTAAAACTCCACTGCTATTTAAGAAAAGGTATCAAAATGGATATTGCTGCCTATATTCAATGCACCTTGCTGATCACAACATCCAGCAGAGACAGAAATGTATTGTGGAACTCAATGCCAATTTGAGTGGATTCATCTCAACCATCAGTGCAGAAAAGTTGAGAAAAGGAGACACCATCCCAAACATTACAGTGCTAATTTTATGTATTTCCAGATATTTTCATTTCCTCTGTAGCCACAAGTAGGGGACACTGCTGAGGGCATTTGTGTGACAACATAAATCTGAGCCAGGGCAGCAAGTCCTAGGCTTTTTTTTTTTAGGGATTTCCTGGGGCCAGAAAGGTTTTGGGTCTGCACTGAAAACCCTACACCCTACACCACAGATAATGGTTCTCCCAATCTGGGAATAATTTCCCACTATGCTTGTTCATATTTATGAAAGGCGGCTTGTGGAGTTCCTGTTCTCCAAAACGCCTCCCTAAACCAACACCTCAGGGAGGACCAGAGCAGCACTTTTCCCAGGATTCCCAGGAAAATCCCTCCACCCTCAGAGCGTGTCCACAGGACACGCTGTCTGCAGAAGGACTCTGTCAATGCAGATCACAAAATCAAGGGCAGAATTCAGGGACAGAGATTTATCCTCCCATTTCCTCACCTCTAACTGGGAATATTTTCCTCACAAATTGTACACCCGGGAAAAATTATTTAGACCTGAAGCCTTTTAGTGATATGAAGTAGGTTTCTATAGGGAAATGTGTGATGAGGTTAAATCTATTCCTTAAGCAAATGACCCCTGACCCCCCCAGTTTCCACATTAACAATCCTGCCTAGATCCCATCTGTCAATTGGAAATGCCTTTGGTACCCACTGGCGCTGTGGTGACCCTCATGCATAGGTCAGGGCAGATTTAGATGGATATCTGGAAAACCTGCCCAGTGGATGGACCAGGAAGGAGAAAAATAAATTACAGTGCAAGCAGCAAAAAAGGGTTTTTGCCATGAAGTGCCAGTCCCATTAAACAAGGTCAGGGGAGGACAGCCCCAGTTGCAAACACATCTCAAACTCACATCTAACTGGGGAAATCATTCTGTTTTCCTCTCCTGTCATTTTCTGGACAGCTGGTGGGTGGTATCTGATTTAATACTGTGTACAGTAATTACAGTTAAAATATTGTTCATATTTTTTTATTGCTGTAAGGGAGAAAGAGTGTTGGCAGACTGAGTGGGCAGAGGAAGCAGATATTTTCCATCCATTTTGCAGAGCTTAAGTACACTTTTCACAATTTTTTGGTTTATTTTCCCTCTGCGAAGCAAAACTTCCAATGTGAGCACGCATGCACAAAGTGTCCAATGCAGGGATATCTTCCCCAATCAGGTGACAAATAAATAGGAGATATCTGGAAGGGACTTTTACGTTCATCTCCCAGAAATAACAGACTGGAGGCGTTTTTTGGCAAATCAGTGTGAGCCAGATCAGACTCATTAAAATCAAGCCAGAAAGAGTGTCAGGATCAACAGAGAATCTCCGCAGGAGAAGGGCATCACTCTGTTTGTTCTCTTCCTGGGTATTTATCAAAGAAAAATAAAAAACACTCCCACAAAATATAAATATCAAGGAAGTAGCTCTGTGCTTGTTAAATCCAGCAGCTGCTGATGACTGAGCTGGTGTCTGAATTAACCTGGGAATATGGAAAAGCCATGGGTGTCCATGGTGGGCATTCCAGAGAGGAAACTGGACAGTTGCTGGACATCAGTGTTAAAAAATTCATGCAAATCGGGTTTTTTAGTGTATGGGGGGAGATGTGAGTGCCAGAAAACTCCCAGAATATGCCAAGAATATCCCTGGAACAGGGCAGCAGGACCCCTCCACTGCTGCTATTCCCAAGTGGAATTACTCCATGAATTGGCACATGAGCCATGTCCCACGGGAGCTCCCTGCCCAGCATCCATGGGACAGCTCCAACAACGTCTCAGGGAAACTGAAAATCCTGAACCTTCCCAGGAAACACAGGAATGTAACTGAAGGGAAGCTGAAGGCGGCCAGGATGGGGACACTGTTTTATTGGAATTACCTGACCTATCACCCCCATCAGAATAAATCCTGACATCCATGAATACTGAGAAGATTGATAAAACAGCACTTTTAGTAAGAATTCTAATTTTTGTGTTCCTTTTTTCCCCTACAGAAAGCACTTTGAAAATTCATAAACTCCAGCGGGGTGTCTGTTTAATAAGCAGATTTCATTTTGGCAAAATATTCCCTATAACTGCTCAACATCTTACTCTTTGCATCAACAATGGGGATTTCACACATGCATATTATGATATTCCAGCCAGGTCAGATATTCCATACCTAGAGAGTTTTCTGAACTTTATGTTTTTCTGCTGGCTCAGGGTTCATTGGTTCATTTCTTTCCCCTAAGGTACTGCTACTCCTTATAATGTGCAGAGTAGTAATAATTTAAATATTGGTTTAAATGTTTTCATGATGCTATTGCCACTTTGAAACGGTGAAAGGGGACAAGGTGGAAAAAAACAAAAACCAAAGTCCCAAATCCCAAGTGTCCGACATTTGCTAAAATTCTGAAATTATAAATATTTTATCGTGTGTCTTGCACTGAAGTAGAAATGTTCCTGCATGTTCTGGTGTTAAACTACAAGAAATTCAACACAATATTCAAATGTTTATTTAGAAACGTTTTCCTGCCTTCATCTCTTTGATTCTTTACATAGAAGTCAGATTTGCCTTCTATTTTTAGCAGAATTATTCACTTTTACCTCAAGCTCCCAAAAAATTATTCCCTGCAAGATAAGAGCAGTTCTCTTACAAAACACCCTCCTATCACATGAAAGGAGAGTTTGCAGCTATTTTCCGTAATAACTGCAAATCCCACTGCTCCCCAGTCCCTCAGTCTGTCACACCACACAGCACCTGACTTAAAGCTGTTTTCTAACGTGGATCATGAATCAATTTTGGGAGGGGGACAGGACTGATTCACAGTTCCCATGCCCACTGACAAAATATTCCTGAAAATATCTATATTTTCTGCAAAACATTTTCTACAAAATATCCATGTATATGTGAGCTGAAGCATTAAAGGAACACTGCAGACAGAACTTTGAAAGGACATTTTCCAACATTTCGAAAGCCTCGCAATGTCAGGCATGGGGACAGATGGATTAGCAGCAAGAGACCATCTGATGACAGATAAAGTGGATGCTGTTTATCTGCTGTTTGTGGAGATAAGGAGTTTATCATCCAGTTGTCACCTAAGCAAGATTTACTTAATATTTTAACCTTCATTTAGAGAAAAAAAACCCCAATGAAATCCATTCTGAGGCAAGGCACAGTTGTGCAGTTGGTACCTGGGGTTGTGTCGTGTTAGTTCCAAAGTTACCATCACCATTTCCAAACCCTCACACAGAATTAACTCTCCATTAATTATCAAGCAGCAAATAGAGAGATCAGAAGTCTCTAACTCTACCCTTTGTATTCCTGTAGGAATACAATTTACAGGTGTAGTAGCAGGGATGTGCTTCCCATGTGCCCACCTGATACTGATTTACCCCGGTGAGTTGAGCTGAAATTTTATGTATATTTGTACAAACCATGTAAGTGAGATATCCATGATATCAGCAGCCTTTCCTTGTCCAAATACCACCTTAAAACCAAGTTTTCCTGAGTACTCACCAGGTACAATCTTAAGTAAAGTGGCAACTTCAACAATATATGGCAAAACTCCAGTTTCTGTGGAAACCGCCATTATAATAATCATGGCAATTTTAATCACTGCATTTGTCTTCCCTACTTTCAGAGTTGCACATCATTGCACTGATTAAAGGAAAATTCTTTAACATGTGGGAGCATTACAAAACCTCTGCTGATCATCTCAGTCCTGCAGTTCAAAAAGCCCTATATTCCTTTATTTAAATATCAGCTGACTGATAGTTGAATTTTATCACCTTCATTATTTGGCTTTTTATCAAGTAAAACCCATTTCTAAAGCTGATTTTCTGCTCCTTTGACAGAGCTAATTAAAAAAAAGGAGATAAAACCTGTAAGGAAACCTGTCATTCATGTTCAGTTCTCTGTAAGATAAAAATTGGATGTACCTCTGGCCTTACTGGGTCTTCAATGCCAACGACACAGATGCAAGTCAGGTCAGATAAGATGTCGTTCTCGTTGTCCCAGTCGGGCTCAGGGCTGCTGGGGAAGTCTCTGAAAGCGACACAGATGGTTCTCAGCCCATCACAGGCCATGGGCTCAATCACTTTCTTCACCATCTCGTCCCTGTCGCGGGGCCTGAAGATCCGAGGTTCCCCAGCTGCGTTGAGGATCCTGGAACACCTGGTTTGGGGAAGGGAAAGAGAATGAAAATTGAGTGTGCCACCTGCATGACTGCCAAAGTATTTCCTGTATAAGCTCATTTCAGTCAATTCTTCCCTTTCTGACGGCAGGTTTTAAGTTTCTGCTGTAAACTTCTAGAAGATTGACGACTGGAACATCAGAGAGAATTTGTAATTTATTGCACAGACACCAAGAGCCCTTCGTGCGTTATTTTCTCAATAATCAATGAGCTGACAACTTACAGTGAAACTGAGAAGTGCTTTTTTTCCAAATGGGTCAAATGTGAAGAATCCATTTGTAAATTACCAAATGCAGACCCAATTCTTGGGCAGACAACGGTAAGAATAATAAACCAATTTCCCAGAAGCACTTAAAAAAATTAAAAAATAATACCAGCAGCTTATGCTGCTAAGGTGTTTAGTCATATTTCTGGCGCAGGCAGCAAATTCCTAACACCAGAATTCCCACGTATTAGTGTCAGAATGCTTTGCATTTTTGGAAGAACAAGGCCACCGATCCAGTGCACTCACTTCTTGAGGACAATCTCGGAAGCTCCTTTGCTGTACATGCGGAAGCTGCCGTCCGGCATTTTAATGACCGTGCTCATGGACTTCCTCACGGAGTTGAAGGTGTAAACTTTGTAGAGCTTCTCCTCGGGGATGAGGCTCCGGACAGGCTCGTAATCCTGCTTCAGGTCCAGGACAAACCCCAAGAGGCCACACTCCGTCTTATTGCCCACCTGGCGAGGCAGCCCGCCCTCTTTTTCTGGTGGCTGGAGAGAAGAAAAAGATGGGGGATGAACTTCTCTAATAATAAGCAATTAGACAATTCGTGAAGTCACAGGGTCCAGTTTAAGATTTGAGCTGCGCAGCCACGAATCTTCCAGTTTTTAAAAGCAAGGTAAAAAATTACATGGAGCTCCAACAGACCTGAAGCATCTCCTCGCAACGAGGAGCATTTCTCTAGACAATATTTGCCACATTTGGTCTTTTTGCATTTCTTTTTTTCTTAAATTAGCCATTGGCAGCTTCTGATGGTTGGGCAATCCATTAAAAAGGAAAGAACTTTCCTTAGGCTCAAAACCAAGCAATTCTCACTTGTCACAAACAGAGGATTCCCTTTTCTCTCTTGCTTAGAATTACATTGGTTTGCTGATTTTCACAGTTTAAAGAGTGAGTTAAAGAAAGCTCTATCCTTTTTTATTCCCGCCAGGCATTTTTTTATGTAAAAATAAATCTCCATCCAACCATAACAACAAATCTCAGTGAAGAAAATCTATAAAATAATAGTTCTATGTCTAAATGTACCCATTTCTAGAATTGCTTTAGTCTGCTGCTTCAGACAAATAAATCCTATGTATGTTAGAGAAAATGGAGTAGGCTGAACACTGCGCAACCTCTACCAACTCTCAGTCCTTCTGAAGAAGAGAAGGAAGGACAAGGAAGACTTTAAATTCCCTTTCAAAATATAAATGAGCACTTAATTTACAAACTTTCTTGGGAGTGTTGTACACCCTAAACAAAATATTCCTGTGCCAAGACCCCAGACTTCAAGTGGCCAATGTGTGAACTATAAACTGTTGATAACTTGCATTTTCTTATGCTCAGTAGAATTAGGAAAGTGTTCCTTAATCCAGGGCTAAACTCTGTTTATGAGAATAAAAACAGGAAATCATCTCACAGCTTTAATTTGCACTGAAAACAGATTTTGATTTGGCTCAAGACAAAACTCTAAGTCATCATTTTCAGTGCGAGTCAAACATTTACCTCACATTTTGTGGAATTAGGGCTGCAGGACTGTATTCAGAATCCATGTTTAATTTCACTTTAAAATCCAGTTTACTTCAGAAAGGGATTCCTAACCGATGGAATTCCCTACATTGCCCCTCACTGGGATGAGGGTTCATACAGGGAATGATTAAAGCTGCAAGTCAGTCATCCTACAGGCTTTGAATTCTTGCAACAAGTATGGCTACAAAAAGGGAAAAGGGGACCTTTTAAATAAGCATTAGTAATTAATTATCCCAGAAAAGCACCGATTGCAGCTGGTTTAAAAAGTGAAGGTCAGATAGATGACAACAGACTGGTCTAGAACTGAAGTAGACAAATAAACATTAATTTTTCCAAAAGAATCACCTCCCTATCAGCAGGAAGATTTACACCTGGTGATAGGCAGATTAATGTCATTTCTTTTTCAGAGAAAAGCAGCTATGATGAACAACACAAAATAACCCAAAAATCTCTGTCTCAAAGAGATTTATCTTTCCAAAAAGGATTGTAACATCTTTCTTTTATGTGGACCATCATTTTTACTGACTAATATGGGTCACTCTGGTGTTGCTACGACATTTTAACATCACTCCAGGGTCACTGTAAAACACTGACCTTCAGCAAAAATGCCAGTGTGATACATTAATTTTATTACCTGCTCTAACAACTCATCCTGCTATAACCTCATTATATTGTGATGTAACTTCCCTCTGGATTCTCAAATTCACTTAAGAATCCCTAATTCAAAATGCAAGTGCTCGTAGTGAGGTGTATCTGGAATTCAATGGACTCAAAAATCTCAGGAGTCAAGAAAATACCTTTTAAAAGCCAGTTTTGTTTACAAAAATAAGGTTTGTTTTCCTGGCATTGCAGGCACAGAGTTCCTGAAACACACCAGGAACTTCAGGTTTCTCAAATCAACAGAGGAAACAACTTCAATGCCTGGGTAGTGATGGATGCCAGGGAAGATCCATTCCTCTGGGCATATTAAATCCAGCTCTTCCTATTTTAGATCCAAATCCTCATTTATGCTTCTCTTTACCACTGAACTCAGTAAAAATTGACATTGAATTAAATGTGAATGTGATCAGGCCACTGGAACACTCCTGGAACCCAAAGAAAGATAAAGTTTTCCATCAAAGTCAGACAATCTTAGACAATAATTAATTTATAGATGCAATTTCATCATGCCCTGATGCCAATTGATAATAAGAAAATAAAAACCTGCCCACATTTCTCAATACAAAAAACTGAATATCTGAGTCCTTCCAAAATTATCTTTATTTCGACAAAAAGTAGATCACACTCCCCTGTTCTTCCTGCTGCCTAAAAATAGATTTCTTTCAGGGAACATCTTTTGAACGCAAATACGTAAGCAAGGGGGAAAAAAAAAATACCCGTGAAAAGAAAAGGAACAGACACTTGGGAAAGGTTTCAAAAGCTAACAAGTGGCCACCTCCCTGCAGAGCAGCTGCTGTCTCCATATTCTTTGTGCGTTACATTAGGGGCAAGCATATGGTGCTGGGAGCTGGCACGGAGCACTTCCTTCCCTGCACTGCTCCGGCTCAACATCTACATGCCAGCAGCAGCCTCCTTGCAGATTGTTCTTGACAATCCCTTGCAGAAGCTGCTGCCTCTGAAACTTCCTGCTGTGCTGGAGCTAAATTTATTTCTCGCTGAATTCTGCACTTGGCGGCACCTGGAAAACAAGGACAGCCCGATGGGGTTACTCTGGAAGGATTCGCTGGGAAGAGCTTCAGTGACTCCTGGGAGGATGGAACCCTTGGAAGAGGGAAGAGGGAAAGGCTTTGAGCTGAGATTTACCGAGGGGAGCTCCAGCAAGGACCTTCTGCTCCCCACAAGTCACCTGCAATCTGTTCCATCACCTGCTTGGAAGGGACTCAGCCAGGATCTTCCCCTTTACCCTTGAAAAATTTTTTTCCAAACATTTCTCCCAAGCCTTTGGATTATTTACCAACAACAGTTCAATTGCAAGCAACTACCCACATGTCAAAGAACCCCCAGACAGATGTTTAAAAAGTTGTGGTTACAACCAGCAGATCGAAACGGGTTTCTAGGTCAAAGTCCAGCTGCATTGCCAAGGCTTAAAAATACCAATCCAAAGCCAGTATTGACCTGGTACGGAATTTGGATTATGAAGGGAATTTTCACAATTGTCTCACTGGGAAATAATTGACTAATAAAAGGTTTTAAGCAGGAAGATAAAACTCTGGGCACAACTTAAAGAGGTGCTCCAACTTTTAAAATTAGATTAGGAAATAATTCCCATTTTTACCATAACTCTTTACCAAACCTGCCTTTTCTCCCTGCCCCTTCAGATGTGAGAAGAGAGGACCCTGCAAGAAGATCCAAGTAGTCCTTCTAAATTAAAATTTCAGGACTTCACACATTTTCTGAAGTCTTACATTGTTGCATGTAACTCTCCTGTGTTCTACAGGTGGAACTCCTCCTTTAGAATAATGATGACTGTAAATATTTGAATTCATTAACATAAAAAATGAGCTTTGCTAGAATACTGTATTCTAGTAAATATTGAGTGTTCTCAATATTCTAGTGAATATTGAGTGTTCTATTTCAACCCAGAATCACAACAGGAAAACAGAGGAAAACAATTTTTTAAATTAAATTGCAAAAGATTCCCACTTCATACTCTAATTACTCAAACAAAAGATAAAATGGACCAGGATGTGCAGGAATTTTCTCTGCATGATTAAACATGATATATGTAAAATTTAAAATAATCAAGAAGGATGAATGCTGTTCAAACCACGTGATTTTTTTATTTTAAAATTCCTAATACTGTAAAAAGAAGAACTATTAAAGAACTGTCAGAGATACTCCCTTGTTACATAAACTGAATCAATATTTTAATGTAAGACATCTAAAGCAAGGTTAAAATATATTAATTTATAACCAAATGTTTCAGCTTTTTGTAGATACAGGTTTTTTCAACTGACTTCAAGCTAAAACAACAGAGATTTAGAAATGCCTGTTTATCTTGGAGAAAAGCTGCAAAATGAAAGGGGTGAGCTCTTTTTAGCCAAGGATTAAGAATCCAAAACTTTATTTAACTAAATAAAGTTTCCCATTACAAAATGGGAAACGGCTCCAGAAGCTCTGTTGGCAATAAGGCAGCAGGGAAATAAACACCAGCCCTCAGCTGGCTTAGTTTGTATTTCGAATTTCTCTGGGATTCTGGTGCCAGAGCAATGGTTTAACCCCAGCTGCCAACCAGAAATGGAGCCTCTTGCTCACTACCCCTTCCCCCTGCAATGGGATGGAGAAGAAAATCAGAAATTTATCAACCCCCTGGGCTGAGAGAAGAATAATTTCCCTACAAACCCCTGGCAGCAGCCGCGCCCCCTTAAAATGCTGGGAATTTATTTCCATAAGATCTCTACGTAGGAAATAAAAATCAGCCTTTTCTATCTGTGTAGTCTCTGATCTTTGCAACCTCGAGGGCAGACCTGGAATAATATTACTGATCACAATTTCTCCTCAGCCAGTCTGGAATTTTCAGTGGTGTTTCCATGCTAATGGTGATTTTACACGGAGCAGGATGATTTGTGGTACCACACAGCAATTCCCCAGCTCAGAACCCTCACTGGGCTGCACAGGGCTGCTGAAATTCACTTAAAATAAAGTCCAAAGTCACTTTGAATTGGGGTCAGCAGAAGGGATTGGAGAAGAACAGTTATGAACTCGGGGCTGGTTGTGTAACCTCTGTGGCACCAGGAGACCCAGACTGCAGGACTTCCACACTGTCCTGAGCTCCCTCACTGCATTTAAAGCCCAGCATTTCAAACTTTAAAGCTTTGATGGCTCTTTCTACTCTTTTGCACAGCGCTGAGTAGATTAACATAGGTGTTGCCATCCACTTATATTTAGCTGTTCATCAGAAAGTAAATTTATCTCCTTTTCACCTTCAAAGGATTAAAAATACTTCTACACTGAGCTACAGATCTCTCCCTTTACTTCATTTCAACTCCCCAGAGTGAGAGGTCCACAACCCTTAAGGACAGCAACCTTCTGAATCCCTGACTTTGATCAGCTTGCACCATTTTTTGGGTCCAATGATTGCACATCCACAATTTCAAAGCCCTATGGCTCAAACACTTGGAATTTGGCTCCATCTCTTGGGAAAATGGCACCAAACAAATCACCGCAAGTTCTCACTATTAATTTTAGGCACCAGCAGCCACCGACCAAAAGCCTCTCAAAATCAAGGCAATTTACTCCAAATCCTGGCTGACAGGTGAGGAATTTCCAGCTCACTCCACATCTAGACAACCTAAAATATAATCACAACGGAACATGCACAAGGGATGCAAAATCTGAACACTGGACTCAAAGATGTAAACAAGATTATTTCATGGTAAAAAAGTTATACGTTGAGCTGTTGCTCTAGTGGCTGGTGAGGCTCCTGAATTACCTCTTGTTGAATATCCCTCATGGTTATTAAATCCATTTAAATATCAAATCTGCCCAAACTCACTTGAAAAAGGGTACCAGGAATTTTTGTCTCATTCCTATATCAGTTTAAGAACCAGCTCATTTGTGCAGCAGCCGGAATTATGGAATTATCCAGGTACAACGGGCACAATCAGCTCTCCCATGACAGCTGGAGGATGTTCAAAGGCTTCCTGCCTCAGATTAGCAAGGATGCAGGGTAATTATTTCATTTTGGGGGAGGATAATTATTTAATAGTTTTCCCTGTTATCTGAAGGCAGACCTGACCACAATGCCCAACCTGAGGCAATGCTGTGGTACCTCGTTGTTCTCCTGCTGGTGCTCGAGGTGGGGACAAATTTGGTCAGCTACAAATGGATATAAAAATGGAGCTTTTCAGCATCTCGCCTGCAACTCCGGCAAGGCAATAATCCCCTGAAAGGGGGCCAGCTGTAATTATGCAATGGATCAGGTTGACATTTCCCAGCAGCAAAGCTGAGGGAGCAGCACTGATGTGGCTCAGTGAATATGGACTCGTGCTCCTTTCAGCTCACAGAACAGGGACAAGGGAAAAAAAAAGGATACAGCCCATGAATTCCCCCACGAGTGATTCTGAAAGAAGGGGAAATCAAGCATGAAGAACAGACTGAGAGGCTGGCCTGACGGTCCCCACTCCCCCTTTCATTGAGTCTCACCTATTTTTACATTCACAGAGAGTTTTTTAATAAAAATCCCTTAATTTTAATAGCAAATAATTTAATTGTCCTTTTAATTTGAAGGACGTATTTGCCTCTGATTCATTTAAAAAAAAAGTCAAAAAATACTACCACAAACATGAAAATTGTTGGTTCTTCTCACGAGCTTAAGATGGATATGTCTGCTTTGTACGCAATTTAAAAAAAAAATAAATAAAGAGTTGCTCAGGGCTGTGTTCACTTGGGTTTTAAATATCTGCAGGGAGGGAGACTCCACAACTTCTATAAGCAACCTGTGCCAATGTTTGACCACCCTCACAAAAATTTCTGTTTCTTTCAGCTTCACAACCAGATTAAAAAAAAGGATAGCTCTAGTAGAAGCAGTTTACAAAGCTAAATTTAATCACATTTATCTATGTGATTAATTTAATTCAGACCAGAGCAAGGTTTTTTGATTTCAAACTATGAAAAAAAAAAAAGATAAATTTTAGAAATTAAGAATATCCATTCATAAGGTCCTGCACATGAAATTTAACAATACTACTCTAAGAAACCAAACACTGACAGAGGTGTTACATTTATACATCACGGTTCAGCAGAAACTCCATAACCTAAAAACATGAATTATTCCTCTCCATCTCCTAACCCATTTTGGTTCTCCAATTTGAACTTTTTCCTCTTGTAATAAATAATCTACATTTCAAGATCAAAATGGTTCAAATAGAAGGCTGGAAGTCTTTAATTTTAAAAAATAAAAAGCATTTTGAAAAACCTCTCCCTTCCCAATGACAACAATTCGTGGCTGGATTTAACTAGAGGTACATTAATGCACCACACCAGAGTGCAAAGAATGGATTCTGCCTTGTTGTGACACTACTGATTAATTCCTAGTTATGATTAGGATCCTCCAGCCTTGGTGTTTCCAGATAAGATTAAACTGAATTTTACTGGCACAGATTTCTTCTCCACATTTCCCCCAGAGGAATCTTGGCATACTTATTGCATTATAAGATATTATTCATCCGTATTTATGAACCTTCCAATTGTTATTGACCAAATCCATTCCTACGCTCCCTTAAAACGTGCTATTTCATTACAATTTAGCTCTAAATTTGGAAAATTCCCTATTCCCTTTCCAAATATGGCCACTAAAAATCTGCACTCTTATCCTTTTGTACAGCCCCAGGGAACTGGCAGTTTTTGGATTTATTCTGGTGTCATCCCAGCTTTAAGTGCAACGAGAACTGTTGACAAATGACCTGTATAATCAAAGTAATTAGAAACAGGGATTGTTATAAACTTACTTTAATTAACAACTAATTTGCTTTAAATATCGTCTAAGTACAAGGTTTCAGTTTGAGTTTGCTGTAAAGAAAGCCACAGCATTTCTCCCCCGTTACCAATATCAGCAGAACCCAGACCAGAGTGACAAAGAGACAATTTCTTAACCAAACCAGTTAAAATTAGGAGCAGATTAATAGATTTTTATTAATTTCTAATGATTTCTTCCATGTATTTGACAAATTGTCACGAGGAACAACCGAGCTGAGCATTTCTCATTTCAAAAGAGAAATTGCAATTAACAGCAGGGCTGTAATTGGTGCCTCCTTAACAGCACCCAACAGCTGCTGCCTTGGGTTGGGTCTGTTAAACTCAGGTTTTACTGCTTGTTGCTCCTGGACTGGCTCTGTGAGAGCTGCAGACAGAGAAAACAGGACACAAATCGCCTGCAAAAATCCAGTTCCAAGGCAATGTCTCCAGTTCGAAAAGTGTATTTCCAAATTAGACCCAACACTGGGATTTACATGAGGTTGGCCAACATTAAAAGCCTTAAAGCACCTGCTTTAGGGCTAAACCTCATCTTTTAGATCTAAGGAAACAGAGATACATTTTCTTCACTCCAAGCAGCATCTGTACATTTGGAAAATGTCCTTTGAGCCACTCTCCCACACACTTTAGTCATTTATCAACAGTTTTTTCCCTCACATCTCAAGCCTTTCTACCTCCAAGCCAATGGTGGAGCCAATATTCAGTGATTCTGACCATGTGACCATCAACTCACCTCACCTTTTACTAATCACTTAACTCTCTTAATCAAAATTAATCACATTTTTTTGAAACACCTCCACTGGTAGCCTGAAGTGCATCTCATGCCTGTTTTTGCCTGGCCACCGTGCATGAATTTCAGACACAAAGTGTGAAACCCATCATCTATTCCATGGTATCTACATACACCCACTCTCATTTCTATTTGCATGGCCTTCTCTATGCTTTTTAACTAATTAGAAGTGGAAAAACCAATCAACCAAACATCCTCTCACAAAAAAAAAACCCAACAAAACCCAGTGCCACCATCTGAAAAGTGTGAACTGTGATAATAATACTACTGCACAAGAATTTAATCATTATATTTAATTACAGAAAATGCATGATCTTTACATATGTGCATCAAAAACCTGAATTTCCAAAAAAGAAAGAGAATTTACAAGTGGCTGACCTGTCCATCCAGTTTTCCCATGCAGAAGATTTATCAATACTCTAGATTGTCTACTTTTCTATTAAAAATATCTCAGATAGGAAAACTAAATTTCTAGAAAGACCAAACCAAAGCAAAGATTGATCCTAATACTCGCCGCCTTTCTGGCGGCACCACAGCTACAAACAATTTGTACAGTCGAAGGAGCTAAATTTAGTGAGTGCAAAGCAAATCTAGCCACATGAAAAAGGAAGTTTTTTTCACTTGATTGAAGCTCCTGATTATAGCCCATCATAATTACAGATCTTCTCTGTTAATAGTACTCATTTCCAGAGTAAGGAGAAGGGTTCTTCAAGCACCCATCTCCAAAGGAGACTAAAACCACCAAGAGCAGATATTTCACTGCTGACACAAAACGTGCTCCTCTTTACCAGCACGTATCAGCTGGAACTATTTTTAAATTGGTTTTGGTTTGTTCCGTTCGGGGTTTGGAAGGCAAATGGATGAGCTCAAGTGGACATAATCTGTCAGAGCGATGCTTAGCTAATATCTTCTCAGAGGGATTTTTTTTGCATGATTGGTGGGATAATGTTTGGGATGCATCCTAAATTCAGTCCTCTGGCCAGGCCCTCTCCTTGTCAGGACACCAGGAATGATGCCTTGGCTGGGCAGAGCAGCAGACAGAGACTGCGGCCAATTTGTGCCTGATTATTTATTCAGGAGGAAACGGGAGAGCAGTGATGGAGAGCTGGAACATCCTGTCCTTCTTTAGAGAAAAATTCTCCCAGAAAATCTTGTTCCTCACCTCTTCCAAAGGCTCAGCCCCTATCACACCAGCACCGAGCACTGCCAGCCTTTGGAGTGAGGGGAAATGGAAGACGACGGAATGAGGGAAAATGACAGAAAAATAACAACGGCATTAAAAACCCGCACTGGAGCTGTTTAACATGCTCAGGACTTTCCTTTGGTGCCACGGCCAACGAGCCACATCTGCCCAGCTGTCCTCCAGGAATTCCCAAGGATAAGACGTCCCAATGTCCCCACAAGGACTCGCCAGGAGCCAGCCACGCTCTACTGCTCTGTGTGTTTGCACCTGCACACGTAAGGCAGGCTCACAGATTTATTCCATTTATCCCATTCCATTTATTCCATTTATCCCATTCCATTTATTCCATTTATCCCACTCCATTTATTCCATTTATCCCATTCCATTTATTCCATTTATTAAGGCAGGCTCACAGTATTTATTCCATTTATCTTAAATTTTTATGACTTACAGAAGATCCATTTTTCCATGCAAGGTGTCTGCACAGCAGCTCTGCCATTTTTTCAGTGATGCCAAGGGACTGGATGGCTTTGACTAAATTAAAATAATCCAGCAGCCTTTCCTTTGAAAACTTCCTGTTTCCTCTGCAAGACTCCAGCTGGGAAAAGGATTTTGTGGGACACAACTCCTGCCTCTTCCCTGGCAAAGTGCCCCTGAGAACCTGGATCCATCAGTCACGTGCCCTTGGGAAGCCAGAGCCCCCCAGGAAACCCTGGTAACAATTCTCCAGGATCCCACCCATCCTAGAGTTTTGCTGGCTCATTCAGAACCATCTCTAGAAGCAGAAAGGCCCAGGATTTTTGGACACCTTCCCACACTCACAAATAACCCAGAAATACTATTGATTGTACCCCAAACGAGCCAAGAGCTTCACACACAAGAAGAGAAAACTGGAAGCTTGACAGGAAAATGGGCTCTACCTGCAGGAGAAAGCAGGAATGAGAAATTGAAGCATAGATTTTACTCATCATATGTTTAATACCAACTTTCTAAGTCATCTGTGGCTAAAAAATAATATAATATTTTGCTTACATTTACAGCATATGAATAGATCTTGTGAAGTGCAAGGTCAGCCACAAAGAATAGCAATGAAAGTCAATTTAAATCCTTGTTCAAGTCTGCAAATAACTCCTGCCATTTATTGCTCTGAAATGAACACATTTTCTGACATAGATTTTATTCCTGACTCATTGTACTTCAGACTTTGTACCAGTTGAAGTTTTTTGGTGATTGTTGATTGGGTTTTTTTTCCCCCAGAGGAATAAACCACATTGGAGCTCAGAGAGTAAAAAGAAAACATACTAAAACTGCATTGTATATAGAATATATATTTACAAAACATAAATCTGAAAGGAAATTAATTTCATCTTTTATTATGAGGTGATTCACCCACCACATTGATTTCTAATCAGCCTGTTCGTGTACCTTTGATTATAAAACCACCACCATTTTCTGTGAAATTGGTATTAAATCATCACATTGGAAGGTATTATCTTCCTGTTCCTATGACTGAGAGCACAAAGAAAAGCAACATTAAAACAAATGTGCCTGAAGTAATTGGTTTACACCAACTCATGGCAAAACAAAAGCTCCCGTCAGGAAAACATGCTCCCTGAGAATATTCCCTAAAAAGTGTTAACACCACATCCCCACCAGCCATCAATCATCTCCAAGGTGTGATGGCTTCGCCTCAGCAGGGTGTCAGAGGCAGGAAAAGAAGCCCAACACATTAAAATCATTCATTGTGCCAACATATTTTTTTTTAAAAAATAAGAAAAAAAAAAAGGTCCTAAAATGCTCAGACGACAAGGAGCGATATTTATAAACCCAGATGAAAACACTGTGGAGCACCTTGCAGGAAACAGTGATTTTTAAAGCCTGCACTTTTGGGAAGAGCTGGAGGTTATTCCTGTAAGGGAATCTTCTCATGCCAGGACCAGAGGAGTGCAGAATTAGAACATGAACATAAGATAAATAACATAAAAGAAAATCCCATGCAAGGTAAAAGGAAAAACATTTGTTGCATCATAGCAAGTTCAAAATCGAATTTACTCATTTTCGTACAAATGAAAAAAACCCCAAAACTAATGCATGAAATGATAGTATAATAACAAAAAGCTTCCAAGTGATTTAGACTGACTAAAACCTTGCAGTGATTATTGATTCCAACAGGATTCATGGAATCTGCAATTACCAAACCCTGAAGGCAGAGAAGGCCAGGCTGAAGGAGGGGTTTATTACCATGGATTCTGTCACGTGAGGAAACGTGACGTGACAAAGATGACGAAATGTGATGAAAGTGAAGAAATAGAATTTAAACTTTCGGCTAGTACGGGAATAATTTGCCAAGCAGGATTATTTTATTTATCCATCTCCTTTTCCTCTGTCCATTTGCTGCTGGGGCAGGACATTCACCCCTATCCTTGGCAGAGAAGCTGATAGGAGCAAGGGAGGGAGCTGCTGGTGCCTGGTTCATCCACAATCACAGCTCACTGGGGAGAGGACGAGCTCTGTCCCAGCACATTTATCCCACTTTCTCTCCCTCCAGCAGGGAATCCCCACTTCCCTCTGACAACCAGGGCACCAAATCCCACAGCCTCGGTAGGGCAGAGCAACATCACAACCAGAGGGACAAGATGGCCCTGCTCCCATCCCTGCTCCCAAATCCCCTTCTTCTGCTCCCAAATCCACCTCTTCCTGGGCAGCTGACTCCATTCCACTCCTCCCAACTCACAAAAAACCCCCAAGATTTCATTAAAAAACCACTTTTTTTGGGAAGACAAAGCCCCCGTGGCAACGGCAGGAAGAGCAGGATGGGATAAGGGCGAGTCTCAGGCTTTCCACACCCCAGCCTGCCCTAAACACAGTTATTTTAATTATGAAGTCAGCCACTAATTTAGGGAGAAAAGCTGTATTTGTACCTCTCATTCTGCACCACTCCAATGGCAAGCAATGTGTGAAGATCATTACTTTCTGCTAATTACCACTCCTAGAAGCACAGACAATTAACTACATCATCTATTATCCCTAATAATTCTTATTTACACAGTAAATAATACGGACACTATAGGTTGGGTTTTTTCCCTGCCTAATTTATCCTGAGAAAATGCTTACCAAGGGCTTTATGAAAAGTTTGAAAGGATATGTTGTGGGGGATTTTTTGGGTGATGATTGTCTTGCGTATATATAGAAAGATTCTCTGGCCTGCATTGTTTGTTCCCATCCATAATTTATAGCTGCTTACACAGTTGTGTAACACTGGGAAGAAAATATAAAAAAAAATCAGATTAAGACATAAGTTTACCTAAAATGAGAATTATTTTGCCTGGGAAATAAAACCTCCTACAAAGTATACAGACTTTTAGAAATCTGTTCAATTTTCAATCAAATCAACCAAGTTTTTCATTTTAAATGGCTCGAATGCACCATTTAGCTAGAGATACAGACAGTATTTCAATGCTCTTCAAAAACAAGAGCACATATAAATTTCACAAATTTCCAGACCAAACCAAGGCGCTGAAAGCAGCCAATAAATGACCTGCAGCACTATCCACAAGTTGCTTGATTCCTGCAATGCCCTTCCTGATCTAAATCCACCCTCTCCTGGTGCCGCCCTGGAAACCACACACTGATTTTCTGCTAAGCAGATTTTCCTCTGGGTTTCTCCTGGTATCCCACATTTAGTAATTTACTGTACCCCTGAGGCTGCAGGATCCAAACTGCAAAACCTGGAGCAGTTTCACGAGTTCCTACAAATTCCTTTGTTCTTTTTCAGACAGGGAACAAAATGAGGATCTGTGAATTTCTCTACCAGCTCCTCTCACTACATTTTTCTGAGCCATTTTCTGGATGGCTTTAATTACACAAGAAGGAGAGGATTTTAGCACTCCAAATGTATTCCCCAGGGACAGTGCGGGAGGGTGATTCCAGCCTGTTGCTCCTCCCTTATCCAAAACCAGTGACACCAACAATGAACTCATCCAGTGCCATGACATGGGCTAAGATGAAAAAATTAATGTTTCTTACTGTTTACTGATTTCCTGTATTATTATGTGATGATAAAACCTTCCACACACCTATCCTGCCACAAAATACCTGTCAAATGGCACTTCTCCTCCTCCTCACCAGCCTTAAAACACAAATTATGAAATCTTGACACGGTATCTGAAGGGAGCATTTACTTTTGAGCACTGCCTGAGGAAAGAAAGCAGAGATAAACAAACATTCTGAAGGATGGTCACTGCTGAATTGTCACCAAAATTCCCTCAAGCCCTTCTATACCAACACTAGCACTGCAAAGCTCCCTGGGGATGGAGCTTGGATTTGTGGAGAACACAGGATACAGAAAAACAGGGAAAACCACACTGTAAATAAAGGAGTACAAGGTGGAGAACTCGTGCAAACTCTTCTGCTGCCAATTCAGAATGAGCCCTTTCCTTTCCTTTCCTTTCCTTTCCTTTCCTTTCCTTTCCTTTCCTTTCCTTTCCTTTCCTTTCCTTTCCTTTCCTTTCCTTTCCTTTCCTTTCCTTTCCTTTCCTTTCCTTTCCCCTTTCCTTTCCCTTCCCTTCCCTTTCCCAGTTTTCCCTCTTTCCCCTCAATTTTCCCTCCCTACAGCTCTGGTTTTGGGGTTTTCCCTCCTTTTCCCGTTCTCTCTTTGTTCCCAAAGCTCTGTCACAGGCAGCTCAGCCTGCACTGGCCACTTGAGCACCTGATAAATGACTGATCTTTCCCAAAGTTTTCAAATCAACAGCTGGAGCTGCCACTTGTGCCTTGATGTCAATGGCAGGGAACAGCAGAAGGAAAAAACAGCATTTAGGCCATGCCAGGTACTCTGGTGTCATTAAAATTGTCATAAATTCAAGCCTTCCTCATTCTATACTTACTAAAATTTTTTTGCCACTTCTGTGCCCATTTCTGTCCTCATATTTTGTGTCTGGAGGCTTTCTTAAAGTATCTATTTTGACTCATCATTAGCAGCAATGGGGGAACGAAGCTGGATGAAATAAGAGATGATTTGAACCTCCGTGTGCAGCAAAAATAAATGGGAAAATCATCTGTATTTTAACACAAGAAACAAAGGACTTGAGAATGGGTTTTAAGCAAACCATACCTGAGAGCAAAAATATCTTTGCAATTCTGTATGCCAAAATAACTCAAAAGGGCAGTTTGGAGGTCAAAAGCTGCTTTCTTTTGGTTCTCCTTTGAATAAAAAAGAGAATTCTAGTGACAAGTAAGAGCAGTTCCATTTAGCAGAGTGCCCTTGGCAGACAGCTCTGCTGCTGTAGCCTCAGGACACAGAAATTCCTTGATTTTCTGGTGATAGGTACAGCCTGATCTGATCTGATCTACTGGGGCTTGAGCTTTTGTAAAAATGGAATTAAAAATTTTTTCCTAAACAGTCGGGGTCTGCTTCTTCCTTCCCGTTTGCAAAACATGAGTTCAGATAAGTACAGAGACACATAAATATATAGAGAGAGATAGAAAAAGGAAAGGTCAGATGAGAATTAGGGAGCCACAAGCAACTGCTGTTGAAAAGGTGAATTTTCAACCCTCTCCATCAATAATAACTTTAGACATTAATGTGGGGAAATGTACGGAAAAATCCCTAAACATACCTACTACAACTCAAGTTCTGAAATTATTTGGTAGGAAATTTCCAAATATCCATATTCCCCAAAAAAAACTTTAAAGTTGTTTTCAAAAAGGCCTTACTGTAATTGAAAGTGTTGAAAATCTCAATGGCAAAAGGAAACACCACTAATTTTCTGTTGGCTAAACAATATTATATATGTAATTATTGAGACCATGTTTTTTCACATGATTAAAAAAATTTTCAAGATCAATTCAAGTATTTGACAACTAAAATTCTGTCTTTGAATAAAAACTAAATAAATCTCTAAGAAAGAAGGGTATTTTGCACTTTGCACACCTTCTCAAAGGCTGTTCCTGACAGGAGCATTGTGTCTCCCAGCAATCCAGAGAGCTGTGCTTGCTTGGAATGCAAATATATTCCCCCAAATAAAAAGAACTTTCACCTGGCTACCACATCCACATTCCCAATAGCAACAGCAGATTGGCATCAATTTATTTTCCATTCCTTTCAGCATTTCACTTTTGTAGAATGTCATTCCTTCTTATAGTTTCTATATATTATGGGTTGCCTACCTGCTCTGCCTTTCAGCTGCAACAAAATTATCTGTGCTCTTTGTGTTTTATTTCATTTACTCCTTTAGGTTTTATCCAACAATGCTCTTTTTGCCCCAAAACTTTACCCAGGTCACATCCATAACGTGGTGAATATTTACTAACATAGTGGGCAACAGATTTGTACTTTATTTCTTGCAGGAAAAGGGAGGGAATGTGGAAGGAAGGAAATGTTTGTACTTTCCAGTGACATCTCTTCCTTTGCTTCAAGGTTTGCCCCCACATTGTGCCCCACTCTGTGCAAATGCACCAAACCACAACCAGAACAGCACTGCAAACTCCTCCTGCAGACCCAGATATTCACCCAGCACAGGAAAAAGGAGCCTGTTCTCCCTCAGCACCCATCAAGCAGCAAATGAAGAGTCTGTGCTAGATCCTCACAATAACAGCTCCAGCTGGGACTTTTCCACTGAAAATCCCCCAGCCAAAAACTGATTGTGGTGTCTTCTTAACCAGGCGCATCACGCCCAGCCAGCAGGAATCACACCCTTCTAGGAAACTAAAATTAAACTTCCTAATTAAAACTGAAATTATGAAAGCAAGAGCTGCACAGAAGAGTTCAAATCAGTGGTTTTGGTATTGGGGGTCTCTGTTTCGTCACCACTCCCTGATATCTGAGATCAATGTGCTCCTGCTCCAAGTGCGATCAAAGCGTTCCCAAAATGCAAACTTTGCTCTCTGAGTGAGAGTCTTTGCAGTGCCCATCACAGCTCACAGGCAAGAATGTCTGAAGCCTGAATTTATTTCCGTGTGGGATCTGAAACAGGAACACTGGAAAGAAAGGTTTGCTGGGGAACAGCTCCACACAAACAGCAGGAAAGTCGCTCTGAAGATAATGGGATGCAAAACCAGCTCACCCAGCAACTTAATCTTGGAAAGCATTAAAAAGAGCTATATTTAATGGTGCTATTGTTCAGCTGGAATAATTTGTGTTTAATTTCTCAGGGAAATGCACATCTTTTATCACGAGCACGGATTTTATTCCCTTTTTATATTTTTATCAATGGTTCAATTGCCCCTTAATCAAAAGACAATGCAGGGGGGAATATTTCTCATTCAGCAGAGCATCTTGACTAATTTTATGGTCCCATATGTGATCCCTCTGAACAGAAGTTCACACAAAGAGCAATTTACAGCACACACGTAACTGCAGAGCTAAAAATAGAATATGCAAAACTCAGTCTTGGCGACAGAACCCTCTCAATGCCCTTGGGGTTTCAGCTGATATTCACAATTTGATTAAACATGCTCTAAGAATGAGTGCACGAGTGTGCATTCTGCATGAGCAGGGAGGAAAATAATTCTGTATATTTCATCCTGGAAACAACTCCCTCAGGTGTTTTTTGCTGTATTTATTTGGAATGCAAAATGGGCTATGGATCAACACCTTGTGTCTTAAGTTCAGCTTCAGCTTGTTATAAACTGTGAATAAAATGAAATCCCCTGAGACTGGAGCTGTGTTTCTCATGGACTCCATATTGCAAAGCTTTACCTCATAAGATCTAAAAGATCACCAATAATTTTAAACAGATAAGTTCAAGCAGTCACTGATCTGCATCCAGAGGATTTCACCCATTTTTCAGTTTCACAGAGAATCAGCCTCTGTGCAAAGCTAAAAAAGCACTGAAATGGTGAAATATTGACTCTTTTTAATAAGCACACAGAACTCATTTCAACAAGGAGCTATGAAACTGAATTTTAAAAAAAAAATATAGACCATTTTAGAACTAGTATTGACCAGAAATGTTTCAGTAAACCACAAGAAAAAGATAGAATATTAAACTTAATATTGAAGGTATGGAAAGCCTGATGATTTCCCATTCAGAAACCTAAATTTGCTCTGGGATTCAGAGGGGGTGAACTGCTGTGGAAGTTGAGCAGAAAACCTTCGGTGCTGGGTTTGATCTCAAAATGAAGAACAAAATATAAAACTCTGTAGAAAACTCTGAGAACTGAAAAACCAACCTGCCCTGCTGTTCCCTGGGAACGAGGAAAATTCTGCCAACATTGGGAACGTTCTCCCAAAGCCCTCCCAAAGCCAAACTCCGTGCCTTGTCTTGATCCTGTGTATTCAGGATGAGTTTTATTCTCTTTCTCTGGAAGGAAGCACCTAAGCTGACTTAGGCTGTAACAACGTTGAAATAATCAAGGTGTATTTTCCTCTGCCCAGCAATCGAAAGTTACATTGATTTGTGAGAGCAGGAATTACCCAGCAATAGCAAACTGTTCTTGCTGATTTCGAAGTGCACAAATGAAATTCAAGGAGCTGCTGCCATAAAATATCCACTCTCAGTTATTACACAGTATTTGTTTTCTGTGACTGGATTTTAAAAGACCACTTTTAAACCAAACAAGAAGTACATGCCTGACTTTATTCTGCAGCACAGACCTATAAAAAGGACAATACATATATTCATAAACCAAAAAAAAAAATCTATTTGTTCAGCAACATTAACATTCAGCTTGACCTTTCAATGAACAAATCTATTGGAATTGCAAAAATTTTCAGTCTCTTAATTAGCTCTGTACAGAAGAATCCAATGCCACAAGAAAACAGGGTATTTCCATTCTGGCCTCCTGTATAGACTGAATAAAATACTTCTGGATGGAGCTCACTTGAAACCAGAATGAATAAAGGCCATTAACCTCACTGATTTAACCAATCCAATTTGTGCTCCTTGAGCATTAATTGAAATTTCTTAGACACACAAAAATCATTTTGCACTTATGAGGGCTCAGCGAAAACCAGTCACGTTACCACACATTTGTGTTACCAAATTTATCTGCACCAAAACCAGGACACCCCAATCTAACGACAGCAGGAGGTTTTTAGATGTCTCACGGTCTTGTACCTACAAGTGAATCCCTGTCCTTGAAAAAACCAATAAAATACACAGTTTTTAGAGAACCTGTTCTCGTTTTGAGGACCTCAACAGTATTTAATGCTCCATAATCAACAACAAGATGTTAAGAAATTAACACTATTCCAAAAAAACAAAATCACACCT
This sequence comes from Falcunculus frontatus, assembly GCA_013398115.1. Taxonomy (NCBI): domain Eukaryota; kingdom Metazoa; phylum Chordata; class Aves; order Passeriformes; genus Falcunculus; species Falcunculus frontatus. Next base: position 456,939 of record VZRV01005566.1, on the reverse strand, counting down.
CCGCTAGGCTTCGCTTAATTGGCCAAAAAAAAAAAAAAAGCACCTACTCACCAGAATTTTTGTGGTGTAAGCACTGTTGATAGCAATTGCATTGACCAGCAGCTCCATGGTCTTGGCAGGGATGGAATCGGGGTCGGGGATCTCCTTGTAGTGGACATCCCCCACGTAGGCCTGGACCACGGTCATGCGGTTGGTGGTCAGCGTGCCCGTCTTGTCCGAGCAGATGGCCGTGGCATTGCCCATGGTCTCACAGGCGTCCAGGTGCCGCACCAGGTTGTTATCCCTCATCATTTTCTGAGGGGAAAACCCACCAAAACCCAAATGAGAAACCCTTGGAGATGGCACCAAAAGGTTTTTAGTTCACAGAATCACAGAATCACCAGCTTGGAAGAGACCTTCAAGATCACCGAGTCCAACCCATGCCCCAACACATCAACTAAACTAAACCATGGCACCGAGCACCACATCCAATATCATTTTAAACATGTCCAGGGATGGTGATTCCACCACCTCCCTGGGTAGACCATTCCAATATTTTATCACTCTTTCTGTAAAAAATTTTTTCCTAATATCTAACCTATATTTTCCTTGGCGCAGCTTAAGACTGTGTCCTCTTGTTCTGTCAGTTGTTGTCTGGAAAAAGAGACCAACCCCCACCTGACTACAACCACCTTTCAGGAAGTTGTAGAGGGTGGTAAGGTCACCTCTGAGTCTCCTTTTCTCCAGGCTAAACAACCTTTAATAAAGGTTGTTTTTATAAAGTTCTAAAAAGCAAAGAGGCACACGTTTCGTCTCGCTGGTGAGAACGTGAAGTTCCCTAAAGCAGAGCTTTGGTGGGGGCCAATTAACCCAAATGCAGGTTACAGACAACAAAGCTGTGACTGTCCCTGAGGTAATTTTGCCTTTGATAAACCAAAAGAGTTGCATCATTTTCCTGCAGTGGGTCTGCGTTTTAAGGAATAGCTGGAACAGCAAAGGTGAGCCAAAGGAACCAGAGATGACAGCGTTTTTTTAAACATTATCATTATAGCAAACATTTGGGTTTTTTTCTTAACGCTACTTGGAATGCCAGGGTATTGTCTTGCAGCACATAGATGGACCATACATTTTTGGGGGGAAAGGGAAAGAAAAAGGGAAAAGAAAGATGGTGTCAAAGGAAGGACATCAGGAGAAGGAGAAAACATTTTAAAAGCAGCTACAACATTCATAGCAAAACCCCATCTTTGAGATGAGCTCCTTTTTCCTAATAACCCTAATAATTATGCTATTTGGCTACAGAGAAGCCAAGAGATTCCTTCCTAAACTTCCTGAGTTAATTTGTTTACATGCTAAATGGAAATAAACTTTACACCATCTTCATCTAAGATTCCCAGAATGTTTAAATCATCTGATTAAATTGCTCAAGTAATCCCCAAGTCCAGGATGTTAATCCTCTTTAATTTCCTAATAGAACCATTTACATTGACTTCAAAGAACTGCAACTGCATTTAAGAAAAGTGCATGAAAGCTTCAGTGAAACTCTTAATTTCTTTGAGAAACTCTAATTTCTCTGAGAAGTGTTCCTGAAGACTTCAAATCCTTGTCAAAACTTTGTATGACTGCACAAGAAAATTTGAATACAAAATTATTCTATATCAAAAGACTGGACTATTTGCAGAGTACATTCTGCTCAATAAATTCCTGGCTCCTTGCAAATTAAGTTGGTATTTCACTGCTTGGTATTCCTGCACTGTGCAGTTTTAAGGAGATGTATTGGAAGATATATTTGCATTTTTGTTGGAAATACTTTCAATATAAATTTACTTTAAAGCAATTTCGTTAACATTTTGAGCACATAATTTTCAGACCATTTTCCATCAAATCTGATAAAAGCTGAGGACCAACTCAGTAGTGAACTCAAGCAAACAGCATTTTTCTCCCTGGATCATTTTGAATGTCTCTTACCTTTACTGAATAAGCCAGAGAAATAGTGACAGCAAGTGGGAGTCCCTCAGGAACAGCAACCACAAGCACAGTAACACCAATAATGAAGAATTTAACAAAATACTGAACGTAGACAGGAGTGCACTCAGGCAACCACTGCTTCTTGTTGACCACAAAGGTGTCAATGGCAAAATACAGTACCAAGATGATGACAGTGATGGCAGACATCACCAGACCTGGGAGGAGAAACCAGCAGTTACCAAAAACCCAAACACCACCAGGAACACGAGCAATTACAAATCTGCCTTGGGATTTGAGAGGCAGGAAATTATTTCTTTCTTTGTGACATTTTTCACCAGTACCAATAACAGTGATACACTGTAAAACGAAGAAAAAAACATTGCCATAATATATTTACATTCCAGTGCACAAGGAAGCACAGAATTCCAGGGAATTCATTTTTAAGCACTGTCTTACTGCTGCCTTTAAAACTTCCCAGGCAGTGGAGGAGTTCTGCTGACACTTGAGCTAAGCTTATTCAATTCAGCACACTACTTTGCCTGGTACAACATTTATCTGTCCTTTTAACCCCCACCTTTTACAAATTACTTGTCTATCCATATCTAAACACCTTTCTTTTAAATAAATGTATCTTTAGAAGCTTGGGCAAAGGAGTGTCCCATAGTTTATGCTGCTGTACAAAATAGTCTAGAAAAGCCCTACAGATGTGTCTGGGTGAATATAAAGAGGCAATAATTCAGAATTATCCACAGGATGGTTTTCATTGTGTTTCTTTAAAATGTGACAAATATTTGTGTTTTCAAGGTGTCCCTTTTCAAGGGAACATCTGCAGAGTGTGTATTTTCATGAGCAGAGGTTTCAAAAGGGACAGAGACGCTGGTAAGTATTTCACAGAATTCACAAAATATCCCAAGGATTTCATCTCGTCCCTGGGTTACAAATAAAATTTCCACTAGAGCCTGACCTTTGCCTTGCTCTGACCACCCCTGTTTGGCAGGTTTGTGTGAAGCAGCTAAGCCTGAATTTCGGAATAAATTAATTTCTCCCTAATGAGATCAGAGAGTAGAAGGAGAATGCTGTGAATCTCATGTCTTGACTGCAGTTTTAATAAAAAAATTGGTAAAGCTGAAGGATGCTAAGGTTGACAGGAAACAGATGAGTCAGGGAGATCACTCTGTGCCAGAGGATACAGGAAAATCCATTAAAATATTGTACAGGCAAATAATCCTGACAACTCAAGACATCCCTGTAGATTGCTCAATGCCAAAGAAAAACCAAGTGAGGCAATGATTAATTAATTTAATTCACGTTCCTTGCCACATTCTGGTCAGAAATCTCTACACAATTACTTTAAGAGTGATGTTCATGTGCCTGCTGAAATAGGAGTCAAGTTTCTGCAGAAAGGTACTTAATCTAAGGAATTAATGATCGGGGAAACAAGAGGGAGAAGCTGGAGGAATATGAAATGGGCCAAAGTATTAAATTGGATATCAGGGATGCTAACCCCAGATTTGGTCACACTCTGTTCAGGCAAGGAGAATTGGCATCATGGGGTTATGGGATCAGCTCCTGTAATGAACCTAAAAAGGGATGGGAATGGTGAAATTCAGACTGGGGAAGAAGGCTAAGGGAGATAGAAGAGAGGTAAAGGGATCTTGTGGGGCCTCAACCAAGGAGCTGAGATCAAAATCTCTTTACTACCATGAGAAAAACAAACCCAAGGAACTTTAGGGCTTTATGGAAGATTTCCACTCTCTACCAACATGGAGAAGTGCTGCTCCAACAGCAGGGGCCAGATGGTTCTGGGTACAGGAGTCCAAGGATGTGTCGTGCTTGGGGAGAAGGCAGGAATGGGGATATTTGGGGGGAACAGGACGATTTCAGAATCCATGAGAGGGAAATACTGTGTGAGTGATATTTTGAGGTGATATTACAGATTCTGAAACTGTGTACTCCCAAGTTCTAAGGGGAGAGGAAATTAAATACGTAATTACTTCACTTGGGAATACTAACAATGAGAAAAGCTGCATTTCATTTTGATTCAAATATTCATTACAATCCAAGTTGCCCAAAGCTTCCTGACAGTCAAAGCTGATTTTTAGGAGAATAAAGATCTACAGTACCACATACTCTCCTTAGAAGAGCTTTATGATGACCCATTTCCAAACCTTGCAGGAAAAAAGGGTCTGTCCCTTTTCAGAACCATTTGCTCTGCAGCTCTTTGCCTGCTGTGACCCAGAGGGGTTTGGTGCCACCCAGCCATACCTGCTTTGCCAATCTGCACTGCCAGCTTGGTCAGCTTTCCCTGAAGAACGGATTTTTCCTTCTTGTGCATGTTGGATTTCTTCTTGTCCTTGTCGTCTCCCTCTCCCCCTTCCGCGCTCTTCAGTGGCTGCATCTCCATGGCAGCAGCCCCATCCTGCTGCTTGGCTGACAATGCAGAACAAAACTGTTACTCCAGAGCTTTATCCCTTCCTTTTCTCCTGGTGTTCATCCTCACTGAGTCCAGCCAGCATCGTGGGGGCTGCTTGGGACCACCACTGCCAGGGACAGCCTTGGCTCCTGTGCCAGGTAGGTGCCCTGGAGCTCCCGTGGGGCTCTGCAGGACAGAGCTGTGCCAGCACATCCGTGTGCCCTCAGGACATGTGGGGATATGGGCTGGAAAGCCTTTGGTTGGGTTTCTCTCTCGTTTCTGCCCCCACCCGTGACACTCTGGGCCACACACGCATGTATGTCACTGAATGTCTCGCACAGGACCTGGCAAGTGACAGCATCAGCACTGCAGGATTCCCTGGAATAGCAGAGCTCAGGTGCTTTGATGGATCCATATTTCTCTGATTTTCAGGGTGTCTCCTAGAATGCAATGCCCCCTTATAATCATATTTTCGATTTTGAAGGGAATGTGGCTCCTCTGGGCTGCAGGGGCACCTCAGTGACAGGGACTCGCACTCTGCAATCCGCTATTCCAGAAAATCCCTGAGTTATAAAGTTTCCTCAGCATTCAGTGATCAAGTAACTCAGCCATTGGGGCTGATGGTGGTGGAATCACCATCCCCCCCACAAACACCACACACAGTTTCAGGGCTGATCCCTCCTTTCCTGACAGAATGCCGATGGATGGAAACTTTATTTTTCCGTGTCTCTGAAAGGCAGTGACATTGCAGTGGATATATGTGCATGTGTCTGCTTTGTACAGAACACAAGAAATTAAACAGGATGAGATGAAACAGCTTTGCTTTCGTGAAGAGATTGCACAAGACCGTGCTTGTTTGACCTGGAAATCTAATTTATCTACCTAACCTCAGTGTTTATTATTTAATAGCATTTTACTTGGTACTTTTCTACCGTTAACCACTGAGTTTCTCTATCCAATCTCTGAGCCGTCACGTTTGCAATGTTTGATATTATGTGAGAAGAGAAAATTATTGTTTCATTTGGTATAACCCAAAGAACTCCTGATAGCTGTGTCTTATAATAAAAAGGGAGCCATGACTTTGCTTCAGAGAAAGCAAAATATCGATTCCCATTTCTTCCTGACATTGTATATTACATAAGAAACTCCTAAGACTCTTTATCTTCCTATTGTTTATCCTTATAAAAGGCTTTTACACTGCTAAATAACACCTTGGCTTTAAGGTTTCCTTTTGTTATTGCTTTACCTTCTCCCTGCAAATGAAAATATGTCCAGACAATGCCATCAGACACCAGAGATGATGAGACATAAAAAATTGGGTTGGAAAATCACTAACAATACGTAGGATACACAACTTGCACAGGAAAAATTAATTCTAACGAGCTTTGTGAGATGAAAGCAACGTCTAGAAATGGTTTATTTAAAATACTCCTCTCCTAAATGCCTGCAACTCGTGGAAGTTACAATCTCTTGGGTCGGTTTTTGGCCGGGGTTGGTTGTTTGGGGTTTTTTTGGGCATTCTGCATGAACAATCAGGGCCAGTTTCACACACAGCACAAATCACAGGTTCTCGTTGGGTACTTTGGGACAGGATCGAACTACATGCTAACAACACAATCCACAACCTCCTGAATAGGAAAGAAGATTACCTTTGTTCTGGCTGTTCTCCATATTCCCATCCTGCATCTTGCCTAAATGATGAAAAATTCCAACAGACAACAGACAGTAAACAACCTTCAGCCGAGACAGAACACGAAAATGGGAGTTCAAATCAACGGGACACAAAAGCCATGAGCACATCAAAGGGAGCTGGGCACCACCCCCTGCCCTCACAGGAGTGCCCAACGCAGCTGGGCACATCCAGGGAATTCCAGGCCAGGTCAGGGCTGGGACACGTCAAATGCTAAATATCAGCGCGTGTTTTTGAGGGATTTTCATAAATTCAGAGGGTGAAACTAATGAAGTGGATCTGGTGGAAAGCTGAACTTCAATAATGTTCCTGAACTGATGTTTCAGAGGGCTGGGAGTTAAAAACTCTGTATGGAGTAGGACTTTCTTAATGTATGCCAGAATTAAATTAATCATGTTGCTAAACTGAGAAAAAATAGAAACAATAGTGTTAATAAATCTAAATAAATAAATAAAAATGTAAATCAGATTGGATTTTTAAATTACGTCTTCCTCACTTGGTTGTACTAATTAGCAAATTTCTTCTGGAAATACAAGTGCCAGGTGACCTAAATTCAGATTTATCCTAAAGATAGATTTGCCAAGTGCCTCTTTAATTTCCAGTTTGACATTTTATCCACACACAGTTTTACCACGCCAAGGTCCTTATTCCTTTGTGCCTTTTTTAACTGGAAATGCCATTTGAAAGTGTGCATGAGATAAAAATGGCAAAATGTAGAAATCACACACAAAACATTGGTATTCGGAATAACAACTAAACATTTTCAAATGTATTCAAAACTTCTTGGTGGGATCCCTCAAGAAACTTTCACAGTAATATATGAATTTATGGAAAAGACTACAACAAATATTATTTCAGAATGGATGACAGTCTCTTTTGGTAGCTATGTAAAATGCACAATAAAAAATAATGCTAAAGGAAAATTAAGTTAAAACGCCATTACAGGATTGTAGACATATTCTAATAAGAAATGTATCATCACAACTTATTAAAAAATGTGCCAGCGGGTACTTCTTGTCCTTCTGACTGCTATATGGATTAATTTTTTCTCTCTGCTGTGAATAAATAATAACAAAATGGAAAAACTAAGATGCATCTCTTGCGTGTTGGTCCTTGCACTAAGTGGGAGAGCAGGAAAACCTCCCTCAAAAGAGAGCAAAAGTGACCATTTCAGTCTTGTATTTGTCAAAAATAGGCCCCAGTGTCACACTGGGAAACTCCAAAGCCCAAAAGCAGAGCCAGGGAAAGGACATCTCATGACCTAAAATCATCCCAGATCTCAGGTGAATTACTGCAATAAACCACTGGCCATCAGCTGCTTGCCTGTATTTCTAATTCTATTCCCACCCTGGAAGTAAAAGGACTTTTATAAAATCAGTCTCCACCTTCCAGAGCTGTACACTTTGCACGAGAGATGAATCCATGAAGCTGAGCAAAACCCAGCTCATTTTCATGGTGAAATTCCCCATAAAACCTCTGCCTGTAGGGGCACAGTGGGACTCAGCACCTGCCTGGTGGCTGTTTTTCTTAGAAGGGCTTTTAATAAAGTTACTGAAAGATATAAAATATCTCTGGAGATCCGGATTTCTGGCTGGGGCATGAAGCCTTCCCTAAGAACTGGAAGGCATTAATTTAGCAGGCAGTCTGCTCCATTTCCTGCTCCAGAGATCCTTTAGCAGAGGGCAATTCCAAACCTTGGAGTGGCAAAAATTGAAGGATCTTCAACTTTCAAAAAGACAAAAATCACCAACAAAATCTGAACACGACTGTCACAACTGGCAAACACATCACAGAGATTATTTTTCTGTGTGTAAATCAAAATATGTAATTTTAGGACATATATTTGCTATTTAATAGCATCGTTATCATAATAAACTGCAGTCACAATTGACTGGCTACCTGAAAATAGCAGCACACAAAATAAATAATCATTAACAACAAGGTAAATTTAGGTATTTTAAAAATACATTGTTAATATTCTTAATCTACTTCATTCAGGTTATTGAGGGGGGGAAGTCATCACAGGTAGTTATCGTTCAGTTATTTAGACAGAATAACAAAGAAAAGCTAATTTGGGTAATTAAGATAAAGAAAAGGATGCTGTAAACTATTTCTATCCTCCTGTGCCAAATAATTTTAAAGCTGCACTTTGCTATAAAATGTGAACAGGGAAATTAAGAGAGAAAGAAAGGTGATAGAATCACCACTGCTGAGAGATCCTTCCTCCTTCCAGGTACAAACACTCCCCATCCTTCTGCCCTCAGTGCTTGGTTTAGAATCATTAAAAGGATGAGTATTTGTTCATATTCTGATAGCATAATATGAAATAATTCTTCAAAAATAGAATTTTTTTACATAATTCTGTAAATATTTTCTTGGTTTCTGTTTGGAATAACAAGTGAAATGAATGTTGTTTGGGTTGGAGAAATCTGTCTGAATTTTTTATCACTTTTCTAAGCAAGGATGAAAAATCAGAAGGTTTAGAATAGCATTTCAAACAACACCTGGGTTCTGCAGCTGATTTGAAAGGTTTGAATTTAAATACAAAATGTTTTGCACCTGCCCTTGCCTCACTACAACTCCTGTATTTTGGAAAGGACTCATGGCACCTTTAATGACTAAATTCTTACTTCAAAAGTCATGGACTTCACCAAATAAAATTCCCAAGAAAAGCCTCCCCTTTACCTGCCCCAGCCCTTGAGGAAGAGCCAATGACACAGAATAACAAAGTCCTATCACTGTTTTGGAAATTACTTCCCTCGTTTGGAAATTATTTCTAAATTGGAGGAACTGCTTGGAATCAACCAAAGAAATTGATGGAGTAGTGTTCCCAAGTGCTGAGATGGAACCACTCTATTAAACAGGAAGTTTTAGGTAATTCTTCTATGCATTCAATAAATAACTTCACTTACAATTCAGAAATATATTAAAATACAAATTTAAAAATGAATTTAAAATAACAAAATTATTTTTAAAAATACATTCAAACTCTAAATTGCTTTGCAGGAACTGAAGTAGTTCAGTACCTACACTGGGATTAGCTGTAGATGTAAAATATTTCAGCAGAGACATTTCTCTGAGTCTGGTAAGGCGTTTCTATACCTTTTCTATATTTTCTGAATACATATTTAAGTAGCAAATTCTCTGGGTTACAAATGCCAAAAAAAACCCCAACAACCCACCCTGGAAGTCCTGATTTAGGAAGGTGGCAGTGCTCTACTGGGAGGAAATCAAATTTGGGGTAATTTACTCTACTAGAAGGAAATCAGATTTGGGGTAAACAAGCTGTAAATGGTGATTGCTGCTTCCCTGATTTTCATTTTTTTTAAATTACCTTTACTATATATAATACTTTGAAATGAGATGGATTTTCCTGAATTACTCCCTTTCTGCAAAATTTTCTGCTCTGTTTATGACCTTAACTTGCAATCTTTCAAGAACTGAACTTATTGTCCAAAGTTTTAACAATGAGACCAGCAAAAAATTCTCTATTTTGACCTCAACTCCTAAAACCCAACAGAATTTATAAGAGTTCCTTTGATACAGCACGTATTACACAGGCTGGGTCACAAAGTAAATGAATTTATCATTAGAGGGTCACTGGGTGAAAACAAACTCTTTTGTGTCAATTGTGCACTGAAAATTAAGAATAAAAATATTTTATCCGAAATGTTAATGGGTTGATTTTCAGGCAACAACATTTCCTGAGCTTGCTACTTATTCAAGAATATCATTATTTTTTCTTATTTTAAGATACTTTCTATACAAGGGCATCAAACTTTAGCTAAAATGCCTGTTTCTGGTCACATCTCAGGAAGAATTCTCAGATTTTTAAAAAATATTCATTTCATCCAGACCAAAGGAATATGCAGATGAATTTGGGCTCCTTGCTTTGTAACTTACCCTCTCCTTCCTTTCTCCCCTCCACACCAAATCTACATTTTCAGTATTCTCCAACTCATCAGCAGTGCTAACTGAGAAATCACCAGAAACTGGCACTGGCCATTTCCCAGATCATTCCAAAGCACTCAGATCTGACTCTGCCTGTCTGAGTTCTCCTCTGAGCACAGTATCAGAGCAGTTGGATTGTGGAAAGCATCTCCTGTCCACGCTTGATCAAAAACCAGCAGAATTATTGAGCTGCCTCATCCCAGAGGAGCTAAAAACAAAAACACCCTTAACTGCACAAAAAAAATTTACGCTGCAAAAGCCCTGAGTTTGTATCCCTCAGCTCCAGGATAAACACGGACAGTAACTGTTGTTCCTGACCGGAGAGAGGATGATGGAAAATCACATCCCTAATTCAGACACTGATCTAATATCCCCTGCAACTCAATTTCCTCATTAAGCTCAGCATTAAGGCCAAACACAACCAGGATTTACCAGGCAGCCCCAGCTTTGAGCAGAGCCCAGGCTGGGGCAGCACAGGGCTCGTTCTGCACCTGCTGAGCACCAGCAAAGAGGGGCTGAGCTCTGCAGCTGGCAGAGATGGGCAGGGATGGGCAGGGACGGTGAGCATCCAGCGGGGCTGAAGGGGAGTTGGTTTGGTTTACACTCACCAAAGTGGAACCACCACTGAATGTTTTGAGCTGGAACAAACCTTAAAGCCCACCCAGTGCCACCCCTGCCATGGACAGGGACACCTTCCACTGTCCCAATGATGCCTTAGGTTTTAACTTTNGAGAATTAACCCTGATATGCACATTTGCATATTTCCAAACCTATAAAAGTGTGAAGAACTCGTGACCTGGGGTCCATCTTGGGGTCCAATTTTTTGGAAGCAGCCTTTGGCTCCCCCAGGGTGTACCTTGAAGGCCCTTCAAATAAATACCTGTCTTTATTCCCTTGCTCTTGTCTAGTCTCTGTTTCCAGGTGGCTGGAGGAGGCATCACCAAGGTATTCCCAGCCCTGTCCAGCCTGGCCTTGGACACTTCCAGGGATCCAGGGGCAGCCACAGCTTCTCTGTGCCAGGACCTCAGCACCCTCACAGTAACAGAGAATAAACACTTCTAATTGATTTCCTGATTCTTGGTCTCTAAGGAATCTGGAACCAGGATGATGGAGGTTCCTGCCATGCAAGGAGATCTAGGGATTGTAAATCCTGGTTTTCCAGAACGGATATTAAATTTACTTATATGTTTCTTTTAAATGATTTGAAAATAGGTCCAAAGATTTCCTGTGTCACTGCTTTAAATAAGATACCACAGCAGTAAATCCTGGTCCTTGTTTAGCACTTGGTATTGCTGTCAGAAACTCCCATTTCACATGTGAAATGCAACAACTGCTGACCTGCACGGAAAAAAAACTTCTATCCCCAACATGATGAAAACTAAAATTACTTTCCTCAGTATTTTTGGCACTGCACAAGAAGGAAAGGTTCCTGTGGCAAAAAAAAGGCTCACGTATCTGATTAGCAGCAAAGTACAGCTGATGCCTACACTAATATTGACCCATTCAATTCAATTTAACACTGGAATTTGACTGCTGGGAGACAGACTGAAATATCTGTGTGCTAACAAGCAGGGTCAGGAGTCTGTACTGGGACACAAAACCGGCTGCAGGAATGGTTTAGTTTGGGTTTAATTAACACAGCCAGGCTCAGGAGAAGATCACTGAGGGCTCACACAAATACCTACAAAACTTCTCAGCCCCCCTGAAACAGACGCTGGAGGCAGCAAGAGTTGTTCCACACAGTGTTGGTGAAACGGAGCCAGATCCTGATCCCAGCCCTTTCTCAGAAGCACATGGAGATTGTGTGAGGAATTATGAGAGTGAAAAAGAGGAGGAGCAGAAAGAATCCCTTTCTCACGGTGCTCCTCTTCAGAGCTACACTGAACAACGAGGCTTTGTAATAAAACCTCAGGTGAATCTACCCACAAGTTCTGAAACTGGCCTGACTTCACTGCTCCTTTTAACTGCAGTTTTGATGGCAAACAGATCAGGATTCCAAATTCTGCCTCTGCCAGGCTGGATTCTGCGGGGATAAAGCTGCAGCACCCCCGTGGCCTCTCTTCCAAGCTCCTGCAGAGCGTGTGGAGTAGGATCTCTCAGAGTGCAGGCACACACACACACACACAACATCTGTGCAGGTCAGGGAGGGGAGAGGGAATCTGACACAGTCAGGAGAGAAATCCATCAAATCCGACAAGCCGGGGGTTGTGACGTACCATTGACTAAGCTGGCATTTGCATTATCAGTGGCATTTGCACCTGCTGCACCATCTGTGGCTGGAGGAGGGTGGGAGGAGGGATGGGAAGAATCTACTGAGCAATAACGGATAGAAAAAAAAAATAAAACAAAAGAAACACAAAAAAACCAACAAATAATGAATAAATAATAACAACAAATAACGAATAAATAATAACAACAACGCGAACGAAAGCACGTGACGGAGCGAAAGGTGCTCGTGGCTTTGTTTGCTCCCAAAATCAAAGAGTTTTAAATGAATTAACACAAATTTCCAAAGCAATGTAGCATTGGGAAGGTGTCACAAAGTAAGCTGAAAACTCAAATAATAACAATAATAACAATAATAACAATAATAAAAATAAATAAATATGAAACACGTTCAACAAAGTTAAAGGAGCTGGTCAGAACTGAGTGCACACAGCCCTGTGCACATTTCTTTAGTCCTTTTATGTGTTATTTTTTATACTTTAATGTAATTTATGCTGTTTTAGAATGGTTGAAATGTTTCCTTTGGAGTTAATTTACGCAGTGCATGGGTAGTTTTAAAATATGCATTTAAAAATGCATTATATATATGAACATACTACTACAGAGTACAATGGTACATACTTTATGTTTTATATAATTTTGCACATTATGATTTATCATCGTGTCCTGCCATCACCCAGGTAAAATGCACATTGATCTGAGTAGAAACATGAAGTTTTCCTGTATTTTAGGCAAATATAGTGTTGAGGAGAATAATGGGTTATTTTAAATCCAGATAATGGACATGACACATTTCTTGATTTGTGGTGACATGAAAGAAGAATCAGAAAAGAAAAACCTTCTTCTTCTCAGTAATTATCCAAGTATCGGGGAAAATTGGACAAGAAATCTTTCCTAACAGGAAGGTGAAAAGCTTGAAGAATGTTTTATCATTTTACTATGATTTTATATTAGAGTTCGAAAAAATTAGTCTCTGCAAATAATAGCTGAAATTAATTTTGTTTTGTTTCTGGTGGTTCATTGCTCACATAGAACCAAGCCCTCCCATGAATCCTGACTGAGGATTCTCAAACTGCTCCAGTCCCTGCCCTGCAGGGATTGTTTCATGCTGTACTGGGTTGGTACTGCAGAAGAATGGGCTGATTTTATTTACAAATGCCAAATTGGGAGAAGAAAATAAACAGCTCCCAGGATTTAAAAACACACCCTGTGCAACTGCATCCGGGAAAATTTCAATTGCAAATTTGATTACTGTGATGGCAACGACTTAGACTGTTTTGGTGACTCGTGCTTGTTCTTTATTCCATTTGGATCCCCACCCCAACCAGCACAGCGTGAGCTGCTAACAGCAAATCAAGGATTCCACATTAAATACTTTGCAATTTACTTCTGGAGAACAGCTGATTATCCGAGCTGAACACGAAGATTTGCAACACCAACGATGCCTGCACACCAAAAGATTTGGCACCAGCAATCCCGTTGATCTGAAATCATTCTTTAATTTCGACTTGACTGATTCAAAGACAATTATTTCAATCAGCAGTTCCCCCCTGATTGGCACCAATTAAAAGGCTCCACTGGATGGGGTGCGGTTCTTACTCTACCTGGAAGCTGCTGTTCCTTCTCCTGTTTCACACCTGCGTGATGATTTTAAAGTGTTAATGAACAATAAAAGCACACACGGACTGAAATGAGTATTTGACTGGCAGGATTGCTGAGAATTGCAGGTTTATGTACCAGAGGTTTTTATCTGAGGCTGGGCCTCCATCTGCCACCAGCTCTGCCCAGGCACGAGCACAAAGCTGGCAGCAGCATCAGAAAATGTGAAGGAATTCTCTATATTATGGATTTTTTATATTATAGCTACTTCTACCGAGCCACATTCAATTAAATTCTGTGTCTGCATCTAAATTCTAACACACCTCTGTGAGAATCCCTGTCTCTCGGATCAGGATTCCAAATTCCACAGCTACAGTGTGGTGCAAAATCCCTGATTTCTCTTTTCCTGCCTTTCCAGGCTCTTCCCAGGGAAACCTGAGAGAACCACCGGTGTCCTGAGCACAGCCCAGTTAAACCCAGCCCAGTTAAACCCAGCCCAGGCAGCTGGCACATCTCACAGGGGTGAAGCTGCTCCTCCTCTCCTCCAGATCTCCCAAAGGCTCTGTCTGGGAGTCTCTGAACGACCACAAGAGCAAACTCCAAGGTACTGCTCGAAACTAGGCTGGCATAAAAGAGTTTTGCTTTGTGAAGTTTCAGTCTTTCTCCTTTTAATTCTCCTGGAACTCCCCATGCCTGGCAGGTTTTGTGCATTTCCGTGCAGAAATGAAATGACAAACATTTCATTAAGTGAAAAGGGATTTCCTCAAAGCAGCAGGGAGTCAAAGGCAGCCACGTGCTGAGCATACTCAGAAATGGAAATTGTAGGTCCTGGAAACCATTTGAATTTAGCCTTCCTATCTGCAGCTTCCAATAAAAGGATGGAAACAACAACAAAAAAAAAAGGTGGAATCATATTGCCTGGTACAGCAAATAAAATGGTCAGTAGAGCTCTAACTGTTATTTTTTTATTAGTAGTGAAAACCACCAGAAAGAGCAGAAATGTCTAAAAAACCCTGTATTAATTGGCCCTCAATTATGTCTGACAGACAAATATTCTTAGGACAGACTTGGAATGAAATTGTGGAAGCAGAACAATTTACAAGACTGCGTGAAGAGAAACTGGAAAGGACAGACATTAAATCATGTTTCTGCTTAGTGTGCAGCCCGTAAATTAGCAAATGCTTATGACATCACCCTGTAATAAGGTGAAAAGTCTAAAGAGGCTTCTTGATTTCATTAATCGATACAGGACATGAAAGTAAAACTGTCTGCTAACATTTACTGCTACATTCCTGGCTTTTACTATTCTTAGCCTGACCTTTACACCTGAAGAAATTAAAATGCCTCTCAAGTCAGTCACTGACATTAAACAACTGGGCTAGGAAGAGCTACAGCTTCTCTTCATTTTAGTCCTGAAGCTCTAAGACAGATGCTATTTCCATGGCCAAGGGTTTTTTTTCCTGGAAAAAACAAAATTACACTGATAGAAAAGCACAAAATCTTAGCAAACTGTGGGTGAGCATGGATTCATGTAGAGAAGCCACAGCAAGTGGAGCGTGCCCGTGTGTTCCCCTGCATTTCAGCATGTACTGGGAGCCTGCAGCTTCACACTGGAAAAACACCTTGTTATCCAATGGATTTATTGGCTAACAGCTTCTGCTGTTTTTCTGTGTGACGTGTGATGATAAAAACGTATCATTAAAAAAAAAAAAAAAAAAGGCAGTTTGAAAAATCGCATTTATTTGTCAAGAGCAGAGGAGAGCTCTGGCTGCACGAAGCCCAGGAGCTTTCTTTGGAGCGTCCTGGTGCTGGGAGATTTACCTTTCTTGTCTTTCTTCTCCTCCTCTTCTCCCCCAGCTCCCAGCAGGGTGAAGATGATGCCAGTCTGAGAATTCACCCCCACGGCAGTCACCAGCATCCGCCCAGAGCCCTCCATGACATGGGTACCTGAAAAGAGGCAAGAAAGGTTAAAGAGAGCTAAAAATAAATGCAAAAACTTATGCAAGGCTTTTATGACGGTGCTGAGAGAGATTTGTTACACTTGGAAAATTTGTATTGAGGGGGACAATAGAACAATATCTGTATTTTTATTATCACATAACAAAAATAAACTCTGTTTTGTGCATTACTCTCAACCCAGGATTAATGCTTAAGCACAAACCTCTGGCTGCAAATCCATCACCAACACATCAGTTTCCCTTTCTAAAAGAAATGTTGTCATTAATCAAAGTTTGTCTTTTGCAAGAAAACAGTTTCAGCAAAACATCACAAATACACAAATTAGGTCTGCCACCCAAAAAAAAAAAAACCAAAAAATTAATTCCATTCAAACCTAAAGATCTTTAAAAGCCAACATAGACTTGTTTGGTTCAGCCAGAAAAGAAAAGCTCTGAAACCTTCCTCAGAAATTTATCAGAGCCTCCTTTAAGATGCGTCACCATTTCCGGTACATTTGAATTAAGAACTTGCTATTTGTATCCCTGTGTTTTGCTCTGAGGGAACCTTTTCCTGAATTGGACGACAAAGGTGGGTAGAAATATCCTCCAGAAAGTGGCACTCGCCCCCACACTCCCAGAGCAGCTTTCCCAGGAAAGGAGGCACCCACCAAGGCTCCAACTTAGCTCTGCACACCTGCAGAGGGCAAAAATCTCCGAATTCGAGATGCCTTTCTGAACCTTTTCTTAATGCTAGGCCTGTAAAAGAGAATCCCAAAAACGCCT
Source organism: Falcunculus frontatus (assembly GCA_013398115.1). NCBI lineage: Eukaryota > Metazoa > Chordata > Aves > Passeriformes > Falcunculus > Falcunculus frontatus. The sequence goes on along the minus strand of VZRV01005566.1, from coordinate 440,396 downwards.
TCCACCTAATTCTGGCCATTTCACCATTTAAGCAGAATTATGATTAAATTAGCTTGGATATGGGACCAGGCTCCATTATTTCAATCAGTTGTGGCAGAAATGGAACTCTGGAATGACTGCAGGTTTTTCACTTGTCTGTCACTAAACATGGATTTCATCTTCACGTCGAAAAATTCTACTGAGTTCCTTCCCTCTCGAGATTTGATCTTAGCAAAATATATTTTATCACATGCTGATTATTTAATCTAAAGTAGATAAATGGTGAATATTCCAAGGCAGAAAAGGAAAACTAGTTTAGTAAGGGAAGAGGGAAACATCAGGTGGATAAGGACCTTAACACAGGACATATTTTTCAGACAAAAATCCAGCTAAACATGAGACTCAGAAATTGCTAAATCTAATAAAAGTGCTGGTGAAATACATGGAAATAAGGCTGAAAAAACAAGAAAAGAAAGGCTGACCATGCCAGTTTGGGGGTTCGATGCTGTTTTTTCACTTCCAGCAAACTTGTGGGGAACAAAATTTCTCTATGGGCAGATCTAAACAAGGTTTTAGTCACTGCAGTTATTAAGGTGAAACCAAAGTTAATAATAAAGTGAACCAATCATCAGAATATCCTCTATGGAAAAAAAAAAGAAAAAGAGAGTTTTCCCTGAAAAAAACCCTCATTTACAAGTAATTTCAACATATCCAAGTAATTCTGGACTTCTGAATTCAGCCGCTTGGTTCTGAAAGTTTCTGCTCTGCCAGAAGCCCAGCTTGGAATATTTTCTGGATTTTCTGGTAGTGAATTAAGGCCAAACCAGAAATATTTTACTCCAGGCAGTAACTGACCCTATTCCTTAAACAAGCTTTTCTTTTCTTTCCAAAACAGAACAAAGCACCACGACCAAGAGGTTTCTTTGGTTTATTTGTTCTTGCCTAAGCTCTGTTCCCTTTGTTTCGAACCCTGTTGAGCATCGTCAGAGCCAGACACTGGTAAAATAAATTCCTGCCAACCTCAGTTTGGTGAGACCCACACATGGGGAGCTCCTCTACCTCTTTCACACCTTCATCAAATTAATCTAAATAACTGGGGGAAAAAAGGAAGGAAAATGTTTTAGCAGCTCTGGAAGAGAAGCTGCTACTTTCATTTCCAGGTGCAGCAGGGCCTGGGTTCCCATCCCTGCCCTCCTGGGGGGTTCCCATGTGCTGGGTAAAGATGGAAACATCTACCAGAGTCAGCGTTTGGACTCTCAGAATTGCTCCTCGAGTGCAGCAGGAACTGTCTGGGTGATTAAACAGGACCCAAAGCACAGAAACTCAGTTTAATTACAGCATCGAACCTGAGTGAATGTTAAAACTTCCTCTTTCGGGTGCCAGAGTGAAAATAACATTCCCCAGCCCTGGGTGTTGGTCTTCCACCAAATTTCCACTCCCCAAACAAACTTTGGCCTCCATCCCAATGTTTTTAGGGATTCCTCTGTCAAACCTGAGCTGTTTCCACTTCCAGCAGGTGATTGAGGGAGAACAGTGGCAAGCAACCTCCTGGCAGTATTTGTCTAAATTCCAAACGAGAACTTACTGATGTCTTCAGGCACAAGGATAAGAGGGAAATTTAAGGCCTGTTGATGTTTTTGCTGGGGTGTTGGTTTGTTTGGGTTTTTTTCTTTTCCTCTATAAGCAAGTTTTATAAAAATACAGGTCTAGGTTAACACCCCACAGGAACTTTTTAAACTAGGCCAAGCCCACCCTGAAAAAACGTGGTGGTTTCCAAGTTTTTGGACAAGTAACAACGGGCAGAGCATCATTTCTGCATCACTGGGATTAAACCTTGCACTGTATCCACAGAAAAAGGAAGTTTTTTGCATAAGAGAATCTCCAATCATTGATCCTGAGCAAAGAGAGTTCAGGGATTTTCTAACATGGCATGAGTCCAAATTTATCAGTGTAAGTATGGAACAAAAGTGTGTGCAGTGCTCATTAAAATATCCCATTAATTCTTCACCTTCTTTGCAATCACATAAAGATTATCCAGTGAGAGAGAAATAAAGAGCATTAACTTTATTGGACTCTGCATTAGAAATGTAAAGACAAATTTCTCTCCCCACAGCAAAGAAACTTGAGTATTTGAAAATGACTTTCAGTTTAGAACACACTGATGATTGTTATATATCAGCAAATCTCTTATTTGTGATCACATCCCACCTGGAATCTTTTGATAAATGACCCACCTTTATTTGAACTTAAAAATCACATTCCATTTGAATTTAATGCATAGAACTACATTACAAAACAGAAATATTAAAAATAATTTGAGTTTACCACAGAAGTTGAGCTTAAAATATTTTGTATATCCAATAGCTTTTAAACGCATTATTTCTTTTTCTGTTTTACCTTCCATACACACAAAGGGTTTAAAGAGACTTCAGAAGTCTTGGAGATTTATTGGTAAATTAAAACTAGCATGCAAAGAATTGAAACAATTCTTATTTCCCTAAGTGGGACTTTCCTTTTCCTCTGAAAATGTTCCATTTCTTTATAATTTGATAAAATAAGTGTGATGATCAGAAATAACTGCACACAACCAAAAACCCAACAATGTGGATTTTAAATGACCAAGTGACAAGGGCAGAGAACACGATCAAAACCTCAGCTGTACCTGGGTGGCCGAGACCTCATGGAAAAGGAAACCCCAATAAAATGTGGCTGATGGAAAAGGAAAACCCAATAAAATGTGACCAAGGCAGAGCAGGAACTCAGAGGGGATGGGGCAGGTTTTACCTGACAGCAACATCGGGTCTTTGTCCACAGATTTGCGGACCTGGTCGGACTCTCCAGTCAAAGAGCTCTCATCGATTTTGAGATCGTTTCCTTGAATAAATATCCCATCAGCAGGGAGAAGGTCACCTGCGGTCGGAACATGGCAAAGGAAAAGCACCATGAGATCGTTTTCGTAATTACATCATGACTTTTGCTATAGAATCACAATAAGCAATTGCATTAAAAGGTAAAATGAAAGCAGAGTGAAGGAATTACTCCTGTTTCTGTCCACGTGAGCCACACTATTGCAATCCTGCGAGGAAAGGCCTTTGTATTGCAGACATTTTCTGCTTAATGCTATCCCAGAATCCAAATGGATCCCATTTAACACACAATGGACATCCCCATCGTGGGGGTTTGGCAGAGAAGTGCTCTTCACATCACCTGAAGGTTTCTCCATCAGACTTGATAGGAATTAACAGCAGCTAATTAACAGCTGAGCTGCCCTTTCCCCTTCACCCCCTCGGGAAGATGTTAGGTAAGTCCCAGAGAACTGTGATGGCTGATGGAACAGGGATACTGCTGGAATCACCAAAACAGAGTTCCTGCAGGAGTCTTCCACTCCCTGGAGCAAGGGGATTTCCCTGTGGCATGCAATTATCAGGCACCTGATCTGGGGGGACTTACAGGATCCATCTGGGTCTGGAGCAGATTCCTAATTAAGGTGAGCAAAGGCCCAATTCCCTTTTACAGAGCATTTAAAAATGCTTCTTCTTATTCCTAACTGGACAGAAATTTAAAAAAAAAATCTGAATAATGTAATCCTCCATGATAGAGAATTACCTTTGTATGGACAGTTCTTGCCCTGGTCAGTGAAAGAAGTTTGCACCAATAAAATTGAGTTCCTACTGCAGTTTTACAGCAGGTTATTAGGTTCTCCTTTTGCCCTGACAGCCCAGATGTCACCTCACCATGGCCAACTACAATCCCACAATCCTGCCTTTTCCATCCCTGCCAGTGGAGTGTGTCCATCCCACCGGGAAGGGCTGGGAGAGCAAACAAAGGCTCTGAATGTCCTGCACTCACCATATTTGACCTGTGCAATGTCCCCAACCACGATCTCTGCCACGGGGATTTGGATGACCTGTCCCCCCCGCACCACGGTGAACTTCTGCTCCTGCTCGATGCGGCTCTGGAGGCCCCGGAATTGTTTCTCCTTGCTCCAGTCGTTGAAGGCAGTGACAAGGACAACACAGATGACAGACAGGAGGATGGCAGCACCTTCAATCCAGCCAGCTTCAGCCTCACCCTCATCCTCAGCTCCTCCTGTTGCAGTACCACACCCTGCAGAGACATTAGAGACCAGTTTAGGTGGGGTTTATCGCAAGAAATTAAACTTGCTGTGACACGGCAAGGCGAGGGAATGGAGCTGCTCTTCCAAGCAGTGCCTGCTAATGAAACGTGGCAGAGTGGAGGGAAAGGACAAACAAAGAGGTCTGTGGAGAAGAGAAAGGAAATAAATCAACAGAAGTCTCAGTTCTTCTAATTTTTTCTACTGAGCAACACATCCATGGTCAACCCAAACTAAGCAAATGGGAAGAGAAAGCACCAATTCTGTTATGTGATAGAAGGGCTCAGAGCTTCACCTGAGCCACCAAGAACCTGCAGGATAAGGGTAGGAATAACACTGAAAGTGGCAGGAAGGACTAAAACAATGAATGACATTAATCCATGAGAAGCAATGGCATTAAATTAACATTAACACCCCGCCTGATTAAATGAAACTGTTTTTAACATGATTTTTTATAACAATTTTCAACACAATTCCTAAATGTTCTCAACTAAACACACTTATAGGGAACAGTTGTTTAAAAAATACTGGGGTAAACTGAGTTTATCAATATTTCAATTAGATAATGAATGTGTTAAGGAACACTGAGTAAAAACAATTCCCTGATATTAATTCATCACCCTTCCCTACAGAAAAAGATAGTGGGATGCTTCTAGAACTGCAAGTACATTGTTCCTGTCACACGTAAAACAGTGTTAAGAAATACCCTCTATTCTGAACTGTTAATTCTGAATTACTTTATACACATCTGCTAATTATCTATTTCAAAATTGGATGCAATTAAAATTGAAATAGACTTCCTAGAGAGTATTCACCAAGTAAAACCGACATCGTTCTTCTTAATGAAAGAGCACCTGGGAGAAATACTGGACAGCCAAGGACACATTCCAGAGTCACAATCCAGGGATACCCCAAGTGATGGGAGAGGAGAGCTCAGCCTGACCAGAGAGCCTCCTCTCCTGAGGGACCTAGGAAGAACTTTTTCTATTTTCCATGAAGAATGGGACCAGGCAGGAATTTGACACCACTTTTCCACCTCACCCAGGTACCAGGGGGTTCAGCAAATTCGCTTCCACCTCTGCCTGAAGTTGAATTTTGGTTAATTCATCACCTGTCACTAGAGGGAATTAACAACCAATGTGATTTCCATTTTTAAATTACAAACAGGAGCATCATAATTCATTAACCAGCTGAGTAATTACTCTTGCATGTGAATGATAACAAAACTACCAGAACTCAAAGGAAGAAAGATGAGACTGAAGAGAGCAAGAAAATTAAAATAAAGGGAGTTTTTAGCCAAGTTCTCTGTGGTTTACACTGAGACTTCTCCCAAGGGCAAGGCAAAGGCTGCCCTGGCAGGGACATCCTTCCACTCATGGCCCTCCTGAACCTCCTGCACAAGAACCCCACTAAAACCACTTTTATAGCACTCAAGGAAGAAATTAAGAAGCCTTTTTTAAGTTCAGTACCTTAAGTTGCTCATCACCAGCCACAAATGTAACTCAGAAACCAACGCTGCAACTTCCTCCTTCAGCAGAATGGGGATTTTGGGGAGGACTAAGGAATTTTGCTCTGTTTAGCCTTAATCATCTTAATCGGGCTGTGTTAGATTTTAGATTCCTTTTCCAAATCAGCGGGTTCGCTTTTGTCCTGATTGTTTTAAATAGTTTCCTAGTGAAAATAATTCTGTTTCAGCACATATAACACCAGAATTCTCTCTCCCTTTTTCATCAGTTATGACTTAGAATTAAGTGTGATGAATATTCTGTTTTTTTAAGAGCAAACCTCATCTCTTGTTTCTCACAAAAGAAACGTGGCCAGGTCTAGCCACAGTCAAACATTGATTTTATTTCCTTTTCAATGGTGGAAATTCAGTCCAGCTTGGACAAAATTACAAAGAGCTGCTGCAGAGTAATATTTCCAAGACTTCAGTAAAAAAAGTACATCTCGATTAAGCAAAATCAGGCAAAAAATAAAAATATTCCTTGACTCGAGCAGTGAAGTTAATTTTGTGGTTGTGTTGTCAGCACTCATCTCCACGTTCACATAAATGGTACCACGGAGCACGCAAATAACACAAGATATTATGTTAAGATAAAAGGAATTACCTGTAGATACCTCATAGATTAAGCACAATCCAATAAAATAATTCACTTTTCAGCTGAAAAATTTATTTTATTCGAGCCGAAAAAATTGTTTGTAAGAATGAAAGAAAATCTGAAGGAAACAGATTGAACTTAGATCAAGCTCTTGGAAAGTGTCCCTAAATCTGACAAGCTTCCACACTGAATAAAAAACCAAGTTTGTAACTTAAAATCCCGAGAAAATTCTCCACAGCTCAATGAAAACAACAAAACTTTAAATGCGTTTAATTTTTTTTCTGTTCGTTTCATCTGACAATGATAAACTCAGGTGGAGCAGAGGTGTTTGAAGGGAGGAAGGAATTCTGGTAGCAGAGAAATTAATTGCCAGACCTCATCAAAACCTGAAGTCTTTTAGAGGGATGGAGGAAATGTTGAGTTGCTTTTTGGATTTTTGAGTCTTTAATGGTTGAGATTCAGTGTGGCCTCTCTATGGAACACACTGAGAGGTCAATCAAACCATCAGAATTTCCCAAAATTTTGCATTTTACGCTCCACAGAAAGGAGATGGGATAAAAGTGCTGCATAAATTAATGCAAAAGGAATGCAAAATGTTCTTTTTTAGGAATAAACTCTAGCAAAAACTTTCCTGCTTCTTACAACAGCAAGATTTCAGAGCAGATTTTATTTAAATATTAAAAGCAGGATTTCAAAATGCAACCTGCCCTTTACAAGAGGACCAATCAAGAAACGTTTTCTTGAATTATGGGGTTGTTCTTGCTTCCAAACTACTTTAGAGGTGTTCCTTTTTAACAGGAAAAAAAATAAAGGAAACCTGTGTCTCCATTGGTATAAGTCTCTCTAATGATTTCTTATATACTCAAGCAAAAACAATGGGGTTTTTAATATTTTTCTGCCATTATGGTTTTCTAGAAATTATAGAAAGACTTCTATGGATTTACAGGAGGGAATTTTATGTATTTATAGGGGGAAAAGACACAAACTACTTAACTCTATACTGATATTATCTGTCCTTATTGCAGTGCAGAGTAGCCCAGTATTGACCTTACAGGTAAGGACAAAATCAGAAATATTAATAAAATACATAAAATACACCATATTAATACACCTAAGTAGCAAAATTGAGTTTAAAGCATCTAATTTGTATTAAAAATGTTCATATAAACTGGAAAAAATTCATGTTAAGGTACAAGATTGCTGTTCTGCTTTCCCAGAGAGCACGTGGTTCTCACTGCTACCCAAAAATCTGCCCGAGATTTTATTGAAAAGCACAGAGTGAAAAGCATCACAAAAGAATTGTTGATATGCAGATGTGATTTGTGGCAGGGTTTTATTCCAAGACAACGAATTGTGATGTTCTCATCTTAAATTACATTTAACAGAGGCCCTATCTGTCAGAAAATCCAGTTCCAGAGAGGTAAACAAATTTAAAATACAGAGCTCTTTGCTACCACAACTCTGAACACATTTTCATGTGTGTCAGGGCCAAAGTCTCACCCTCACAGGACAGAAATTGTGCAGGGCTCAAAACTGAGATTATCTGCGAGTCCAGAATGTAAAGGGCTGGGGCTCCTTTAGCACAGAAAAAGGAGATGGAGCCATAAAATGGATTTATCCCAAAAGGAACACCCAGGTGAGCTGGAACTCCCCAGGAGAGGGAGAACCTGGCAGCACAGCCTCAAAGAGCACCCAGCAGCACAAAGGGGACCAAGGTGACTGTGCCCATAAAACACCTGAAAGGACGTTACCAGAACCTCGTGGAAGGAGAACGGAATCTAAAAAGCTTAAAACTGGACCAAAAATAGATCAGCAAAGGCTGTTGGAAAGTTTTCCATGGAGGAGAGATGAAAGGGAGAAAAAATCCAAAGGTAAGGAGGGTTTGGGAAGGAAAGAACAGGAAAGTTCTGCCACCCATCACACGCAGTGAGCCCGGCTGAAGAGGCAGCAGCTGGATTTCCATCTCAGCAGCGACTGCAGCTCTGGGCTCCAAACCTGCCCCAGAGCCTGGAGAGCTGAGCACACAGCCAGGCACTCACCTGGGCTGCACCTCATCACCAGCAAACTCAAAACTGGCCTGAGAAACCTACTCTGCATTAGCAGAATTGAATTATATAGATGGGTTTAGAAGGGGAATAAAAAGGAAGAAAGGCGCAGGTTGTTAAAGGCAGAGGGAACTGTGTGGCAGGAAAAACCTGAATGTGCTTGTGGTGAAAGGGGAAGGGGAAGAAGGAGAGGAGGAGACACAGAAACAGGTTAAAGTACTTCAGGAACAGCGAGCAAGAAACATCACAAAATAATAATCTGGTTGATGTTATTAAACATTTCAACTTGGTGAAAGCCAGGAAGAGAAATAATAGGAAAAAGCCCCAAAAAGCCAGACAGCATCACCTGACAGCTTGCCAGGCTCATGTCCTGTTGGATCTGGAATGCTTTTAATACCACAGACACCACTTCAATATGCATTTCTCATAATATCAACCAAATTTGGGCAGATACAGAAGGAAGCACACGGGCTTAGTGCAGCTAAAAAGAATATCTACTTAGAATTTCAAACAGTTATCAGGAGATTCTTAAAGCTGCTTTGAATAACATAATGATTATAATTACAAACTATACAGTCCTGAGCTGCAGCACAGTAATTTTTAAATCAGAAAAAGTACTTTTTTAAAAATCTCTGAACATCTGTATTCCTAAATCCCAACCTACAGCACATACCTCTCAGCTACTCATTTCAACCTACACACTGCTATTTTTAAGCTGAGAATACCTTGTGGCATTTAAATTCCCTAGGAAAATCTCCTAACACCCCCAGAGGTAATTTTTTTAGTCAGTCAAACTGGTTTTGTCATCAGAAAGACAACAGTTCCCCTGATAAAAACTTTTTATTGAATCGTTTTCTCTAAAGACATTTTTCCCTGGCTGCAGCTCCAGCGCTGATGTTATCAAAGCAAATTGAGCAGCTCTAAGTTACAGCTTTTTCATCAGCAGAGCAGAGCTCTGGTCCCCAACATCACCACTGATGTTCCTTACTTCACAAATGTATTTAGCTGTGCGAGAAAAGGAACAACAACCAAAAAAATTATGCAATAAACACCATAAATTCCCCTCCTTAACAAGGCTTTTAAAGCTGTAACAGGCCCTGCAGCATTTATTCCTACAGATTCCTCGTTGTTTTGTGCCTTTTGCTACACAGTCAGTCCCAGGAGTGATCTCCACCACCATCCCTGCCCCGAATCCCGCGCTGTGTGACGAGGCATCAGCAGATGTTGAATCACCTCCCACGAGGACAGGGGCTGGCTCAGTGTCACCTCAGAGCCACAGCTCAGGCAGAGGGGCAGAAATGGCTGGAATTTCAGTGATTTCTGCCTTTCTCTCACCCTCTCTCCCAGGGTTTAGTCAGCCCTGACGAGCATTTCTGAGTTACCTGCAGTAATCAGAGTTCTCCAAAGCCACGCTCCTTGCTGCCCCTCAGAAGGGATTCCTGAGTGTGAGAAAATCACACCACAAACACTGAGGTTTGGGGGGGGGTTGTACAGTCACTGAAAGTGACTTTTGGACACAATATTGGAGCTCCTCGCTCTGTGATCCATCAGTTTGTTATGTAAAGGCTCCAGGGGGGCGGGGAGGGGGAAGCAAAGAGCTGCTGTCCCTGTGGGTTTGTTATGTAACTGTCAACTCCAGAGCTTGCTATTAAATATTTACACATTTCTGACATCTATATGCAACGAAACAAATCTGGGGGCCCTGAAAGCATAGATCTATTCACACATTCTTCAGCCTGATCACGTTCATGAGCACAGGGGTGTTAATTGAAATACTCCCTCCACTTCAGTGGATGGGAGATGTCGAGCAAGATTCTTCTGCCTGGCACCTCCAAGGAAATGCAGTTTGGAGAGGCCAGGCAAAGGGATGAGTCCTCGCTCCACCAAAGGACCAAGCAACTACTTCTACAATGTTTATATTCAGTTTTGTTTACTTTTGCTGCCACAGAAAAAATAGAGAAAGGCAACAATAAACAGGGATTTTTTATCACAAGTCCTGTTCTTATGGACTGCAAGAGAAAACCTTGACATAGGTTTGTTGTAGCTTCACTTCTACTGCTCTGAGCTAGAGATAAATATAACTTCACATTCCAAAGGTAAAACATGGGCTCCAAACGTAGGAACGAGACCTTGAAAAGTTGTTCTGCGTTTATTAACAAGGATTCAAGTGCAGTTATTCAACCACTTGTCTTGCAAGGTCACATCCAAGCTGAGTCCTACTTACAGAATTAATATTTCTGGAGGATCTCTTCCTGGAAAATATGCGAGAAGATTTTGTATTCCATCCCCAAAGTTCTCAGTCTCATTACCTGCCGTCCCCAGCCAAGAGCTGAGTCGTGCCTGGCACCCTGGCAATGTCTGTAGTGAGCAATATCCAGCAGCAGCTCAGTTTTGTCAGAGATCTGCACGTCCCTGATGAGGGGAAGGCATCTGGGGGACTTTTTGCAGCCCAACCCAGATTTGTAGGAAGCAGATGCAGGTCACTTTGGATTAGGAAATAATTCTTTAACCTGCAGGTCCCACAGGACACAATGTGCACTTTTTGCACTTTTTAAGTTTTTAATGTGCTGTTACTGGTGCCAGCTCGAGTCTTAAACTTCTGCCATCCATCCACAGAGCTGAGATCCAGTCAGGAATTTGGTCCCAAAGCTCCCCTGGTGTGGGGATCACCACAGAATGGAGAGTTTGATGCAGTGGAGCAACATCAGATTGTAATAAATAAAAACCAATATAAAATAAATAAAAGCTTTTAAAACTCCACATTGCAACAAAAAGATCAAACCCCAAGCAGTGCTGGATGAGCAGGACCTCATTTGTTCTCTCATTTCAAAGGTTCAAAAGAGGGGAAAGAGAAAATCCTACAGACAGACAGACTGACTGGATATCCAGCCAGGAAAACAGGGAATCAAGAATCAAGAAGTTTATAACAGGAGGTATCAGAAAAGACAATTTCTACTAATAAATTTTAATGCAATCTCAATCCAGAAGCAGATCTTTTGTAAGCGTTTTAGAATATGGTAAAAATCAAGATGGGCATATTCTAGAGCGACCAGTGCAATATATCTTTATAAAAACATTTAGAAAAGAGCAATTTCATTCACTTAAATTTCTGCAGCCCAGTAAGAATTCACAGAACAAGTGTTTTTACACAAGAATGTTTAGCCTCATAATAATAAAAAACTATAAAGAGCTTCACAGGCATTACTGAATCTAAAAAAAAATAAAGACAAAATAAAGACAAAATCAATAAACTGAATAAACATTCTTTTTTTAAAATTCTGTCAGTAAGGAATTATTTGGGTCTTAACCGAGAGAAATTAACACTGAGTCAAAAACTCAGGTTCCCAATGCAGGACAATTCCATAGTGCAACAGTTTTGTCCGTGCCAGGAAAGCTGTGCTGGGATAATTGCAACAGTGATTTTCTCTCAAAAAGAGCTACAAACAGCTCCATAAAGAAAGAAATACTTGATATTACTTAACTCTCTCTCTAGAAACAGTGAAAAAAAATTGAATCAAATATAAAAAATACGTTTGTCAGTAAGGATCGATTCTGACATTGCTTTTCATTTCAGTACAAATGTCAATGTCCACAAGGAAAATTCTGGTGAACGTTGAAGGTTTCTTTGTATCTACCCAGGATATATAAAAATAGAGCTACAAAATTCTCCAAATTTAAATCACTGTTCCAAGAATGCAGAACAGGTGCACACAGTCTTAACCTTAAATAGTTTTGCTCAGTTTAGGATCTTTTTCTCAGAGTTTTTCATGGAAAAAAGCTGGAAGATCTCAGTTCAGTTCCAATGCAGGACAAAAGCAAATTGAGAAATCCGGTTTTAGCAGCCAGCCTTGATACCCCCAGAAACTCTGCCTGGGGGTAACTCAGCTGCTTTGACTCTCCCAGAAAAGTGTTTTAAGTTCAGACTGCAATCAAAAACCAATTTACAGCAATGAAGAACACAGCACAAACAAGGGATCCCCTTCAGATTATGTTGTTCAAATGTCATAACTATGAAAAAAACCCAATGTAAAACACAAATTCAGTCTGAAAGATGCATGGACTAAATTGAATTAGCAACGTAGGGAACTGTGATCCCAGAGTTCTGGATGGAACATGAATAAATGTCATTGGTTAATTCAGAATAAAAGAAGGAGAGAGAGAAATTCCTTTTTTTTCATGATCACGTGTTTCAAAACCACATTTGGAATAGGCTATTGTGCCAATGCAAACAAATCATTAGGAATAAAACCAATTAGGAATTAGAATTTCTGTTAGCTTGATATTAGCAGGGAAGTGGCTGTCCATATGTTGACATTTACTCACTTGGAAAAGTTTAATTAAGTTTGATTTCAAATTCTAACCTTGCTATTAGAAGAAAAAACACTGGCAGAGGGAACACAGCAGCTCCTGGGATAAAGTTGTCTTATTTAACACGGATGGGTGAAGGAAAAAGTATCTATAACGTCAGGAAAACCTGCGAAGTTTGGAGCTCCAGTTAAGCAGTCATGTCAGAGAGATAAAGCTGCAGTTGGCTTCTAAAAAAAGGAAGAATGCTCCCATTCCTCATGTAGCACTCCCTGACGACTTCCAGCACTTCCGAAATCCAGCTGGAAGGAGAGGAGGCTCTGAGCACTTCCTCAGCTCCCACTCAGATCACTGAGAGCCCCAGGAAACACAGAAACCCGGGCAAATAAATAAATGCTTCCCAGCAAAGCGGCTCTCATCGGGGCACTCGGCTTTAAATAGAGCCCTGAAAAACATTTCCCGTTGACAGAGAACAACGAATAGTTCATAAAGACATCATCAGATGGAGAGCTGTCTGTCTTGTGCTTATCAACAGAGCCTCTTCCCTTTCTGTCTGAAGCACAGGGATGAAAAGAGCAAATCACTGAGGAAGGGTTTTGGGGTGGCATCTGCCTGAGTAATGGATGCTTGTGCTGTTCCACCCCTCTCTGACCGTGTTCTAATAGAAATGGAATGTACTTGCTTCCAAAAATATTCCCTTTTTTTGTTGTTTTTCGATGCTTTAAAACGAGATGTTCTAACTGAGGGCATTTAACAGAAATACTACCAAAAATCTGCAAGAACAAAACTGAATAAAGTTGACTTTGCCTGGAAATCCTGACAGATGCTTCACTGCAGCTTCTAAAACCCCAAGTGGAGCAGGGGATGGAGTGGTGATGCCTGACACACTTCACACCCCCAGACCATTTAGAAATTGCCAACTTTTTCCAACTTTTCAGGCTCTGCAGAGAGAGGTTACTGAGAAAAGGTGGCTGATTTAACAGGTCCCTACACAGTAATTCAGAGTTTTCAGAGGTTCAGAGCTGGGAAGGAGCTGATAAAGAAAATTTGCAAGTGAGGAGCTTAAACAACTACCCCAACTGGGAAACTGCAATCCCAGAAAATCCACCCAGTGCCCTTGGAGCCAGTCCTGGAGCACCTGGGCTGCTCCTGATGCTGTCCCTGCCTCGCTCAGGAGAAGGAGAAAACCCAGCCAAAGGAGATAAGGAAGATTTGTAGAGCTCAGCCACAAAACCCCTTGTGAACTGCAGTGTTTATTGCTTTCATTACATTTCCCATCTTCATTCCTCTGTGCTGTAAAGATTTAAGGGGTGAGAAATCACACAAGTAAAACACCAAAATTCTGTCATAACCTCTTACAGCAGAAGGCATCAAAAAGTTCCACCAACCTCAGTGTGGCCCTATAAAAGCAGTTTTACAGTGCAGATCTCTGTGCTAAGGAAACATGTCCTGGACTGTGGTTTTCAGTTTATTTTCACCCCAAAGGATGGGATGAAATCCCCCCTGAATGCGCATCCAAAAACACCTTCAATGTCAACCCCACTGGGGACAGACAAGGGATGGGATTTCTGAGGCATATTCTAAACTCAAATGTTCACATGGATACATCCAAAGCAAGCTAAAGCTGCAGGAAATTAGGATAATCTCCATTTAGAATGTACATTTTATATTTTCTGCATATTAATTATGCACATTTCACTGAAACAAGAGGAGCAGCATCTCCTGGAGAGAAAAGGCAGAACTTGTGCAAGACAGAAATAAATTGAAATTACCTAAGTGTTACTTTTCTAATAGGAGAGATGTATGTGTATATATATATATATACATGAAAATATGCATATATGCAAAGTACCCTCCTGTTCAAAAAGGCATTTCTGGTTTGTTTCTGTGCTTAATTTTTTTTTTCTAGGTAATAATTTTTCATTCTAATTCGAGCCCGCTAACAGAGAGGAACTGTACCACAGGCAGACTTGGGCATGTGACACAGTTTCAACTCCAACTGTAAAATAATCCTAGAACCTGATCCAGAAATACTTCATATTTAAAAAGTCACATCATAAAGATTCTGCAAATTTGAAAAATAATTGGCATCTTAAAGCAGCCAAATTAAAAATTATTTTTAAACCACAATGAGATAAGAAAACATTCAATATCCCTGTATTTTATATCATGCTATGTTATTTCATAAACTATTAACTTTGGAAAATAAAAATGTTTTCAGAGCTTTGGGGTTCTCATTGGTTTGATGGAATTTTGATTTATTTTTTTTAAACACCAGATAAATATTTTCAAGATAATATTTTGGCTCCATTTGGCTCCTCAGCTACAGGGCAATATTTGCATTCCTCTGCACTACTGCCATGCTGCTCAAATTTCAAATCCCCATTGAAAGGAACTCCCATTTGTGGGGAAGTCTCCACAAACAGCTATTCCCTGGTATTTAGAATCAAGCTGTCTTCAAGTAGACAAAATACGGCTGAAAAAAAATACCACAAATTGGTCTTTACACCCTTGTAAAACACAAAAGCAGCGATAAGTTTAAATTCTTACAAGAGACACACTGGTCACACACCAGGAATTAATGTCTCGGAGCAGGAACACTCAGATTATCCAGGGAATACAGAGAATTTCCATCGCTGGAACCTTTTAAAGATAAGTCTGATAAATGTCTGTCAGTGAGGGTTTACTGATGGTGCTTTTGAGCATGGGACAGACCAAACCCCCTCCTGCATCCCCTCAGGTCGCTTTGCTCATCATCTCCTGCCTCTTGTTTGCCTTAGGCTGCTGTTGTCAGGCTGGGATTAGCCAGGCCAGGCAGGAGCAGGCTGGAGTGCTCTCTGATTTACCCACCCAGCATTCCTCCTGGCATCATTCCTGATTCAGGGAATGTTGGGGAGCTCTGGGCAAACACAGCCTGGCTGCCCTGCAGGATGCCAACGGGGCCAGCCGGGATTGTCCCACCTTCCTGACCTGCAGGTGAGCCCTGCACCTCCTTCCCCGAGATCCCTGACTGTCAGCACCCCTGAACAACCCCACAGGGGCTGGGACCTCCCCAAACCCACAGATCCAGCCACGTTTATCCCTCTCCCAGCAGCACCCAGCTGAGAGGCACCGGGGGCGGCTGCTGTGGCACTGTCTGAGCTCTGTGCCCGCTCCAGGAGCATCATCCCAAGCATGGGGATGATGCTCCTGGAAAAAGCCATGATGCTCCTGCAAAGCCCCAGGAAAGGCTCTCCAGGCTCAGTTTGAGCCCTGACTGGTTCCATTCCCCAGCCCAGCCCCACAGGAGGCTCCCCACAACCCCACATCACACAGGACTCTCACTCGTTCATCCCATGGAGGAGTCCCCGACCTAAATTTGTCCCTTCTTTTGAAAACAACACAAAAGCAAAAACATTTCAGGAATTCAGTGGTGTCTCCAGGGAATGACGACCCAAAGGGGCACAATCTTCTTCCCAGGAACTCAGCCTTGTACAAGTATTGGTGACAACGAGAGCTGGGACACACAGCACACACCCTCCACTCTCTGCTCCTGGGTACTCAGACCTTGCATTGAAGTAGGATTTAGAGCACGAAATAAAAAGCAAATTCTTAGAGGAGCTACATTTCTTTAGCCAAACAGATTGGGGCAATGTCTCCAGGAGCCATATGCTGCTTCCCCTCATCCACGCTTTGGGAGGAAGGAGGTTAAATGGGGGGTTCTGGCAGAACAAGCTGTTTTAAAGAGGGCAAATACTTCCATTTCTGCTGTTTTCCAGGCTGCCAATTGCTCCATCCCCTTGTGCTGACAGACTGTTTAGACTGGTTTAAAAAATCCTTGGGGAGTCTCACGGTTTCATTTTTACAATGAATGAGAAAAGAATTTGAGCGTCTGCAACGACACTCCTTGAAAGTTGTGCTTTGCTAACTCTGACAAACATCTACGCTTTTGAGATTAATCTATTTTATATTTAAAAAATGCTGTTTTCTAACAGCTCAGCTTCTCTTGAGAACGCTCCTCCCTGGGCAGCACAATAAAACCCTCTGGTGCAGTGACAGCTGGATCAGTGTGATTTGTTTAGCAGCAAAGATGATAGAGGATTCCTATTAGGACACATCAGCTTTTAAGGCTGTGTGGCCCTGATACCCCCTGCTATCCATGATTTCCCATTGATTTCTTGTTGCTCAGTGCCTGGAGAACATTATGTAACACTCTCTGTGCAGACTCACAGAATGAGACAAACACACCAGAGGCTGGAAGATGTTCACCATTTATTGCTGTTTTCAGTCTCGCAGCAAAGTTCTGCGAATATCTTCAATTCTTGTTGGGGATGGTTTGCTTTGTACTGACACAGGCCATGAAACGGGGTGAAATTTAGGCTTCAACCACTGCAAAGTGTTAAAACGAATGAATTTTGGCTGACTTTCTTTTGAAAAGGCTCCATATTTTCTCCAATATGTTTTGTATAATGGAGGGGACTTAAAAGAGATGACAGATCTTCAGAGAACTAAAAATGTTCCTGGGAGACATTGGTTAAAGTGCACACACACAAATTGTGGAGTCAGTTTTTCATCTTGATCTTGGCTTCATAACTGCCAGGGCTGGCAAAAGACTTACAGTTGTTTATTGCTGTGTGCTGCTATGATTTTAGGAGGGTTGCAAAATAACATTAATATTGGCCTTACAAACTAGATTTTTATGCTGCCTACGTTTATGCATTTTTAATGCAATCGACATTATCACAAGTAAAATGCTCTAAAAAAAAAGATTAAGATGTAAAGCTGCCACAAAAGACCAGAGAATTAACTTTGTTCAGCTGACTCATTTCTGACATTTCTGAGTTTTTCACTCATTAATCAAACTGATTAAGTGCATATTAATGAAACTCAGGGTGACAGATTTTTAGAGACAAGGAGATACATGCAACATTTTCCTGTGGAAAATGTCTTGGGATCTTGAATGGGTCCTGCAAGACCCTCAGGATGGAAAAGTCTGGCGAAGGATTTAAAAAAATGAATGTGCTACATTATACATTCAATAACCCTCCTGAATTAAAATGCTCAGGGAAACACAGGATGGGCTGAAAGGGTGTAGACAAGGTAAAAATTGATAAATGCTGCATTAGAACATTGAGTTTATATTCAATTGTGACTCACTAGGAAGCAAATGAACTGAATTCCTTGGAGGATGGCACCAGACCTCCATGAGGTTATTAATCTCAGGTTACTTTTAATTCAGTTTAATTAAATTTGGTTCAAGTTCCTCAGCAATCAGTGCTTGCCCTTTTTTGAACCAACTCTTTATTCCCCTGGGCCGTTTAAGCCAAGGGGCACAGGAGAATTCCTTGTTTCAATGACCCCTCGAGCCACGCCTGGCTTTGCCGGTGCTCATTTCTACCCTAAAACAACACAAACGCTCAAGAGCAACAAAGCCAAACCCAACAACCCCGACGTGTTCGCACTTGGCAGGAGCTGAGCGCTCTCCCCGGAGGATTTCACAGCTCCCAGTGCCATTTCCCAGAGCAGATGAGGTGGCAGAGCTCCTGTGGAGTTAATCCTGCCATGCCTGGTGGATCCAAGGGTCGCCTCCCGCCCCGGCGACACCTGCGCGCCGCTCCCGTGCCAAGCCGCGATTGCGCACGCGGGGTTCTACTGCCAGATTTCCCCACCAGGCATCTGCCGTGTTTATGCAATTCAAGAACAAGATGATTTCATCACAGAGATGGAAGGTTTCTAGAATCCCCAGGGGAAAAAAAAAAAGAAACCAAAGCACCAGACCCATTTTCCTGAGACGTGACGCTTCTTGGAAAGGGAACGGAAGAAGTTTTTTGATCTGGGCAATAAGTGTGAGGGTGAAAAATGTTTCTGGGAGAGTGGGAAGAAAATTGTTGAGAACTGGATGCGGAATGAGTGAGAAATTCCAAAAATCACCTACCTGGAGCTACTGAAATGAGTGCAGTTCTGCCACAATTATTGGCAAAGAAAGTGAAGGGAAGAAAATCACACATTAAAAAATGGGGAAAAAAGAAGGAATTTTATCCAATCTATGGTCAGGCTGTCCTGACACGTATGGCAACACAGAAAGTTGCTTTTCCTGCCTGTTCCAGCTTCCCTGAAACCCTGAAATTCCCTTTAGCAGCCCACACATCACCGGAAAAGCAGGAAAACCACAAAGTGACCAAAGGAAAGCTGAAAGCTGGAACCACAAAACAATACTGCCACAAAAACAACATTCTGAAATGCTTTGAGGGAGCAGTGGCTCAATTTCATGTTATTCCAATGGGTTTTAATTTTTTTTAGGAATACCCACACTGAGTGCTGAGGGATTGGGACAGACATCACACCTTTAGAACAGGACATTGCACCTGAGCCTAGCACACGCTCTATTGCAGCTGCTCTGCTCCAGCAGAATTCCAAGGTATTGCAAGGAGATGAATTACTGCCCAAATTGGTGGGAATAATTTTGTTTTTAATGTACATCAGTACAAAGTACACAGAAATTCAAGCTAGCTGGCATTACATTCAGCATTCTCTCTCCTAACTGAGAAAAAGGAGCTTGTTGCCAATTGCTCTATATTCTTTCATATCTATATTTTTTTTTAGATGTATTCTTTCTAATATCAATAAAATTTTTGCTTTTCTCCACTTCCTTCACCTGCACTAAGAGCCGGCCAAATCTTTCCTGCTGTGACTTATTTCCAGACTTGCTCAATGAGATGAAATGCCAAAAGACACATTTTGAGCTGTACCTCCACAGGCAGGAACCTGGGAGAAGATGGAAAGGGCAGAGCACTTCCAACCCCACACAAGAGATCTGGACAAGGAGATGGGGAAGTTGTTTGTTTGGATTTGGGGTTTTTTTTCCCCTCTGACTGATTTTTATGGCATTTTTTAATCTAAACACCCCATGGCTGCCTTGGCTTCTCCAGAGAGGACGTTTCCTGCTGCCTGGTGACTCCAGCACTGATGACAGGTTGGCTGCTGCCTTTGCCTGGCTTTTTGGGCCCTGCTGTCCATCCCATCCGGGCAGGGATTTGACATTCCCACAACAGTTGTGCCATGGCTCTGAGTAAGCGTTGCCTCCACGGGGAGGCTCAGGACAGGAACAGGATAAAGCACCATCCTCACAGGAGCTGTGGGCCAGCTGCACTTTCTCACCAATCACTGGATGTCCTTTCTGGTTTAAATCTCCATCTTGGGTCCCCACTGAGCAACGTGGCATTTTATAAAAATGATAAGAAAACCCCTGAGTGGTGAACCCCATGGAATAAAGTCCCTTTTAGGTCATGAGAGGCCAGCAAGAACCACAGCCCCAGCCTGGGCAGCAGCAGCAGCAGCATAAAAACACCAACAGCTCAATGTAAGTGTCTTGGGAGGCCCAAATTTCAGGGGACCATGTGCTGTTCCTGTGTTTTTTCAACTTGTTGCATGAGTAAGGGGAAGGGTAACGCAGCCAAGCCCTGCCGAGCAGCATTAAGCAATGTAACTGATCATTCAACTTTGTTTTCAGCCCCAAGTTTTGCCTTGGGAATTTTCACAGAAGCTGCCTGAACCAAAAAGACTTCTCCTTTTTATTCCACCTTTAAGCTGCAAAAAGCTGTACACTGGAAAAAAAGACATCCGTGCCTGGGGCTTCCCGGTAAACACTGGGATGGTAAAACATCTTACCTCAGGCTGCCTTCTTCCCCCTTTGCAAGCCACAGAAGGAGAGAGAATTCAAGGCAGAACAGTTAAAAGGTTTGTTACACTCCTGTAAACAGCAGATGATTGTCAGGGGTTGACATCAGCAGTTTTTGCAAGGGGATAATAAGATCCACATGTGATGCAGGGGCTGAAGATAGAAACAAGGAGGAGGACTCAAGAGGGCTCAGAAATTGCTGCTGAAGGTGTTTGTGGAAGGCTCTGGGAATTTTTGACCAGTTCACATGGATATAGATGGGGGATGCACCAAAGCAGCAGAATCCTGCTGGGGGACTGAGGGAAAATAGCTCCAGAAAGGGACAGAGCTGCAAAGTGCCATTAGGTCACTTCTGCAAGAAGTGACTGCTCCAGCAGAGGTCTGAGAGAACAGGGTGAGGAAAATACCAAAGCAAACCAGCCAAACAAACAAAAAACCTAAAAAACCCACAAACAAACAACAACAACAAAACAAAACAGCAAAAACCCACTGAAAATAACCAAGGACCAGGCAGGAGAAGGAGATTCTTGCATTTCTACAGCCACAATAAGACAGATTTTTGGGAATGGCCAATTAAAGCCCTGCCATTTCCCATTCCCTTGCTGGATTTTCTCACTCTTTCCAAAAGGATGTCCTGTTTCCTCAAGCAATGTAATGGTTTGAGTCCATTTCTTGCTCTCATGAAGGAGCTCTTTCCATTCATACCCTATCTTCAAAAACAGGCCATTTCTTTACCAACTGTACATAAAAATTATTTCACCATTTACTGATATACAAAGACAAATATTTCAAATTTAGTCCTGGGCTATCTCTAAGCGACATTACAGAAAAATTAAAATGAAGCCAGGATCTCACTTGTTCATTAAATCCTCTGAGATATCATGGACCCCTACTCTGCATGAGCAGGAAACACTCTATAATCCCTAAACTCAGGACACAGAAGGGTTTTTTCTGAGGAACAAAGTATTTTTCCCTTGCCCCAGCCACATCCCGTGTGATCCTCGCTGTCATAGAGGCTACACCTGCACTGGGAATTTTCTCCCAAGATGCATTTGCTAAAATCCAGCAGCAGTTTTGGCACTTTTTTGGAAGGGTGGAAAACTGATTCCGTGTGGCTTAGTAATGGGAGCAGTAATTGCCACGGGGCTGACAATAATTTATGCAGAAGTTCTCAATTGCTTCTAATGGCCTGTCAGATGGTGGAAGGGAATGCAAAGCAGATCATCAAAACAACTCCAGCACAGCTCCTGAGAACAACCTTCTTGAAACCTCCACTCGTGTTAAGGAACATGAAAAGAACTGGGGTGGCTTCTGGAGAAGCAATAAAACCGCACTTTTATCCAGGGATTCCTCGGGATCAGATTCCCTGAGTGCACCAGCAAATGAAATCATGTTCTCCACGACTCACCCAGATGTGAAATGAGGGAGTGAACACTCACATTCATCCATGAGGCTGCACCCTTACACGAGGCTCCTGAAGCAGTTCATGCACTCAATACTTTCTGGATGTGTGGATTTTATCCTGCATTTCTCCTTCAAAAGCCTCAGCAGAAATATATTTTAAGCAGTTAAATGCTAATTCTGATGCAGCATCAAAAGTTACAAGTGGGCTTCAAGAGTCAAGAAAAGAAAGAATTATACTAATTTTTAAAAACAAAGATGAGTTCAACTTATTATACGAACCAGTAATGCCACTGGTAGATAAAAGTTTAGGACATGTGAGAGGCAGATATAAATATATTAGATAAAGGCAGAGAAATGCTCAGTTGGATACACAGGGTGATGTTTCCCCAACATTGTGTCCTAAAGTCTCTTGTTTCCATGTTATTATCCCTTAAGCCTCCAAAGCAAGACTGCCACTTCTGGGTGGTGACAACTTTTCAAGTTACTCCTAAGCAAGAAGTTGACGAGTTCAGAATATTGGCAGTGATGACTGAGCAAATCGGTGTGGAAAGAGCAGTCCTGTTAACTCACTTTCAAAATGAAAATGCATTTCATTTGGAAAAACAAAAGAGAAAAATTGGCATTTAAAAGAGGAGGCAAGATCAAGAATAGAGAACAAGATGTGCCAGCTCTCCTTTCTAACACCTGGCTGTACTTTCAGAAGTAAATATATCATTTTCAAGGAAACAAAACAACATAAAGCTTGCAAATAAGTGCACATTTCAATGAAATTTTCATTCTGGGGAGAGTCAGAAAAGGAAAATAGCAAAGGTAAACCCATTAAAATCAATTTTGAGTGGGGTTACTCCCCACTTCACCAAGGCAAAATCAAGTTTAATATGTCCATTTTTCAGGGTTAAGACTCTTTCAAAATGTCATCTACCAATAAATTAAAGGTATCCTCGGTAGCAATTTATGATATATTATTTTAAAATGAAAGGGAATTATTTATATAGCTGCTCAAAGAAAGACTTCCAAAAAAATGTAGAAGACCTTTACAATGTGTTCCAAAAATTGGATTACAAGATATTTACTAATTTTATTTATTCTCCTTGGGCAAACCAAGGCAAAACCTTTCAGGAAAACAATTCTTAAAACAGGGAGAACAGTGACTATTGAATAAAATGCTGTGCTGTGGGAAAACACAAACACATTTTCCCAGGCTGTGCTGCTGAGCTTTTCAGACTCCCTCAGAATCTCAGCTGGGTCTTATCTTCCCATGGGAAAAGAAACATTTTAAATGCAGGATCAAAACAAGAAAAATAACAATTTGAAAAAGAAAGAAACAAACCACCATTGCCTGATGACACATCTCCCCTCTTCCTAAAACCCGGGTAAATCACGCTTTCGAAATCCCTTTCCCCCCTAAATAAAATAAAAGAGGGCACTCTGCACATTTAGTCTGAGCTAAATCCTAATTTTGTAAAGAATCTCTCCTGGTTTATAATATCCCCGAGGTATCCCATCAGTGATATGAGGTAATTCAAATAAATAACATTTTCTTCAATTAAGAAAAAAAAAAAAAAAAGGCTCCTTTATCTTTTCATGCCTAAATCGAGCACCTGCTGAATCAATAGCCACGTATTCAAAACTCAGAGAGAAAGCACTGAAAGATTCCCAATTATTCATAAAGGATTTAAGAATCCCAACCACGACCCAAGAGCTGTGCCTGGCTACGTGCTGATTGTGCTGCTGAATGGGAAGGGAAGGAGGAAGGGGCTGCAAGGAAAGCAGCCAAAGGAAACTGCAGCAAATGTGAAAAGCATTTCAGGGCTATATTTAGAGGAAGACATTCTTCCTACATTTGCCAAGCTGCTCACGTCATTTCACACAGCATGTTTGATCCAGCTTTAGAAGTCTAGGAGAGAGCAGGAGAGGGGGGCAGAAAAAACTGGATCAGCTGCCAGAAATGGAAATCTTGCATTTATGGAGAGGAACAAATATTTTAAGCATGTGAATTCAAGAGTGCTTTCCAAAGGGGGGTGGGGGGGGTAGGGAAGGGGAAAAAGGAGGGGGACAGGCAGGGTATTAAAACTTCCTGCAGCCAGAGAGGCTCTGCAGAATATGGAGAATATTTATCAGTAACGGGACTTTGCTCCAATACTGCCTTTGGAGCCAGGCTCACGAGCCTGAGCTGCACCACTAAAAATATGAAAATGTGTGAATCTCACTGAGTTCAAGCCTTCATCTGGTGTAAAGTGGAGACTTGTCCATGTTCCTGCGATGGGATCCAGCAGTTACATAAGCAATTACATATTTCTCATCTATAATACGTGATAAACAACCACAAAAGATGAATCAAACACACACCAAATGCAGGCTCAAAGGTGAAAACTGTATCAAAACCACTCCAGTTTTATAAGAATGTTATGATTTTCCTTTAACTTACATCATCAGGTTCAGTATTTGCATAAAGAAATGTCAAGATGAAAAGAAAAATGTGTCAGGACCAGATGTAATGGGATCAGGAACAAACCACGTGGAAATTTCCTGTTGGTGACCTTCTGGAGGGTGGTGATGGAATTGATTTGAGATATAGGACACGCTTTGCTTAAACTGAGATAACTTCTGTGAAAAGTTTTTACCTTCATTCCCTTCTCCAGGCGGCTGATAAAACGAAAGCCCCAAAGATATGATGGCTGCAATTTCCAAGATTATAAGAGTCACGTCCTGCAACGCTTCCCAGACTAGCTGTATGAATGTTTTTGGCTTCTTTGGAGGTATAAAATTTTTTCCAAAAATAAGCTTTCTTTTTTCTAGGTCTGCAGCAGTGCCAGCTAATCCTGTAAATAAAACAAAATAAAATAACATCAGGTCAAATTGCAGTGAAATAGAAAATGCATTCCTATAAATTACTTCTCCAAGAAAAATTCCAAGCTGTAGCACCTATGGCATATTACAAACAGATAGATATTACATTTAAATTGTGCTTTTGAAAGAGGATTTAATCCTGATATTCTGAAGAGAATTCTCACGAGCTCCATTTAGTACTAATTCCTGCCAGGTTTAATCATAAAAAAGTCCTTGATTTCAGAGGTTTATATTAATAAGACCTATGTATGTACATATATACGAGCAATGACTTCTGAAAATAGATCCTAAAGCACAAAGAAGTGGTTTTTGGGATGAAGCTGGAATAGCCAATGGAAGCTTTTGGTAATACCTGTGGAAGCTCACACAAATCTTTGTTCTGAATGCAAAGGATAAGTCAATAAAGCCCTTCTTGTGCTACTTCAAAGCAACCTCTGGCTGCAAATGGACTTCAGCACATCCCTGGAATGAGCTGCATCACAGTTTTGTCACAAGGCAAAGTGACAAGTTAAATATGCACAGAAAGGCAAAAGGAAACAATATGGTTCCATGTATTTTATATGATGCTTCAATTTGAGAACATTTCAATTTAAGGACACAGGATAACGATGGGTGGTTGTGCTGAGCAATCCACTGGGGTGCTTTTTTCCTTCCTTTTTAATTCTATTAAAGGAAGCATGTCTAGGGCTTTTCCAGAAAAACAAAAAAAAAAAAAACCCAAAACAAAACAAAAAGACTTGCAAGTGTCAGGGTAAAATAACCGAGCCCAAACATCCCTCTGAGCAGCATAAAAACTGCAATAAGTGTTCCATGTTTCTGCCAAACAATATCTGGTATCATAGAATTGGTTAGATTGGAAAAGACCTTTAGGATAATCAAGTCCAACTGCTCCCACAGCAGTGCCAAGGCCACCACCACCCCCTGTTCCCAAGTGCCACATCCACACCTTTTCAATCCCACCAGGAATGGTGACTCCACCGCTTCCCTGCACAGCCTCTTCCGATGCTGGGCAAGCCTTCCCATGGAGAAATGTTTCCTAATATTCAGTTTAAACCTCCCTCGGTGCAACTGGAGACCGTTTCCTCTTATTTGGAGAGGAGACCAACCCAGCTGGAACCTTTACAAAACTGTAGGTTTTGAACGTGATCAGCAACATAAAGTTATTTCTGGTTATTTATGATTATTTATGATTATTTATGGCTATCCATCCATACATGGCACCAAGAAAACACCGGAGCTGACCCTGGAGGAACAGCAAGGTGCCTGCAAGGAGGAAACCATCAACCCCACGCCATGAGGATTCCTGGGCTCGGGCAGTTCAGGGCGAACCCCTGACCCCCCAAAGCACACAAGATACCTCAGGCATGGGAAGCCCTGCAGACACCCCCTCCAAGCTGTCAGGGAACACCAGGCAGGCTCCTGGTGTGCCAGGGGAGGTGGTGGAATCGCCATCCCAGGATGCATTTTAAAAAAAAGATTCGACGGGGCACTCGATGCCATGGTTTAGTTGAGGTGTTAGGGCATGGGTTGGACTCGATGACCTTGGGGTTCTCTTCCAACCTGGTGATTCTGTGATTCTGTGTCATTCTGTGATTCTGTGTCGTGTCCCCACTCTGTGCCTGGGTCCCCCAGCAGTTCAGTGGCCCCTCAGTCCGTCACAGGTGGTTCCTCCTTTTCCTCGGGACGAAAGTGATGCCCTCCTGGCCCTATCAGTCCCGCCCCACTGCAGGCAGGTCCTGACTCACCTTTCCCTTCAGGTGTCTCCTTACAGCTGCTGGGTGGCTCTTGGTTAACTCATCAAAGTTTCATTTCCCCCTCAGCTGCTGAGAAACACGAGCCCCTCCCGCAGATAAAGGCCCGCTGGAGTTATTATTACCTCACTTTGTTTAATTTGCAGGGCCTCGTGCTCGGTGACGCTGGGACAGAGAGGTTCCAGCCAGCAGGAAGTGCCTGTGTTATCCTCCAGGATTCAAACTCCTCTGAGAGCTCCCGGGCAGCTCCCAAGGCAGGGAAAACCCTTTCCCCTGTGCCATAGGAATCAGAGCCTTCAGGAAGCTGCCTTTTAGTGACCCCACAGAGGTCACAGACATTCAGGAAACATGGGTGAGGGATCAGGCAGCCACTCACAGGGACCAGCCTCCAGCACAAACCAAGCCAGGGCACTCTGGGCAGCACCAGAGGGCTGCCAAAAGGAAGGATTTTCACCAAAAATCAGAGAATCACAGGATCAGCAAGGTTGGGAAAGACCTCCAAGATCATTGACTCCAACTATGAACCCAACACTGCCGAGTCCACCATGTCCCCAGGCACCACACCTGCATGTTTTTGAATGCTTCCAGGGATGGTGACTCCACCACTACCTTGGGGAGCCTCTTCCAGTGCTTGACAACCCTTCCATGGAGAAACTTTTCAAAAATTTCAATCTAAACCTCCCCTGGAACACCTTGAGGACATTTCCTCTTTTGCCCCTGTTCCCTGGGAGCAGAGCCCGACCCACCCTGGCTGCCCCCTCCTGTCAGGGAGTTGTGCAGAGCCACGAGGTCCCCCCTGAGCCTCCTTTTCTCCAGGCTGAGCCCCTTTCCCAGCTCCTCCTCATGGCACTTGTACAAAAGGCACCCAAAATTTGCACCACGTTCCCAAAACTCAACCTATTCAACTTCACACATGAAGGCGAAATTCCATGGGCACCACTGACTGAGATTTGGGGCAGAAATCTTTATCTGCTGCAGCTTCAAGCAGCAACACAAAATTCTGGAAGGAAAAACTCAAAGAATGGAAGGAAGAGATGCCTGGAAAATGCCTCTTTTCCAACCCAGAACATATGTGCTCTGTGGTGGGCCAGCTCCAGCAGCTCAGCACATGACTGGAGCTCTCTGGGATGGCTGGGACAGCACAGGGAAGAGCTGCAGGAATTTTCAATGATCCCAATCACATTTACTGAGACATGCTGAATTCCTGAGCTTGAATTGGTGCCCTGCACCTCTCTGCCAGGAGGCCACACAAAGGACAGCTCCTGTCCTATGTTTGTCATGTGTAAAATACGTCCGAGGAGCCTCCAAAGCCAAGGAGAGACTGGAACTCAAAGAGCTGCTTTTTTCTCTAAGAAAAAAATTGTCAGTTTAGACACCATTAGGCTGAGGAACACACAGTCTAAAGCACCCATGGTCATCCTTATTTTCCAGTCTATAACCCACATAATGCTGGAATTCAGACGTCAGTCATTCAGACTCTTGCATCTTTGTTATTATCTTCCTTAAGAACTACAAACAAGGGTAAATTATGTAGATTATTTTATTCCTTTCTCTAAGTCTTGGTGAAATTACTCACCCAGTCAATCTCATCTAAAAACTAGAGTATATTCATCTTTATTAATGAAATTTATTTCCCTGTAAATCATTTAGAAATCCTGGAAAATGACATCCACCCTTCAGTTCAAATCAAAAGGTTTCCCTTCTCCCATGACCCGGCCATCACTCAGAATCCTATCCAGCAAAATTTTGGGGCTGTTTTTTTAAAACTCCCACTGAATGCCAGAAATGAACAAACTCTTGCAGTGGGGGAGAGAAGGGGAAAGGAAAGGAGACAATGGAGAAACCTGATGAGATCAGATTTTAGAGTTCTGTAGAGATAAGGTTGGAAAGGGACAGAAAAGTGCATGGAAATAACAAAGCTGTGGGGAAATGGCACTGAGCCTCCGAGACAAAGAGGTTTGCTCTGCAAAACCCTCACAACTTCTCAGAATCCATAAGAAGGTACAAGAGGGGCCCTCCTCATCTTTCCCAAGTCAGCTGCTTGACTCAGAAACGTTATTTCACCTATTCCTAGGGGGGCTCTGAGCGAGGCTGGGCTTGGCCAGGCCGGAGGTGGCTCGTGGTGCCCAGATGGCACAGCCAGCAATGAGCACAGCGAGGGCAGCACGGGACATCTGCCCCCGCCAGCACCTGAGCCTGGAGGTGCCTTTCCTGCTGCTACCCTTTGCACGGCGGGTTTTTACCGCGTTAAACGCACCGCCTTCATTTCCCGAATTATTCCGTATCATTGTTTCATTTGTCCCTCGTCCCTCGAGTCCTGCGACAGCAACGAAAGCGCATCGCAAAGGAAGGCAATTTAAAACATCATCTCTGTGTGAGGATATAAAACATCCGAGGAAGCGGAGAAGAACCAATAGGGACTAAAAAACATGAATGGAAATAGAAGCTCAGTAGGACTTCAGATTTCACGTATTCCCAGCACAAGCGGCAGCCTCCCATCTTCTGTTCCGTGTGGCAATAAAAGTCACAGCCTGGCTGGGTTTAGGTTCATTTCTCCACACAAGCATGAATATTTTATTTAAGTGCTTTTCTAGGTCAAAGCTGTGCAGTACAACTTTGCTTGACCCAAGTGTTTGGAACAGATGTGCAGATTTGGCTTAAATTTATATACAAATATTGCACACAGGTTCAGGAAATACTGAAAATTTACTGATGCTTCCAGCATTTGATTAATTTCTTAAGATTTCATTTTCCAAAAGTTTTCACCAAAATTTGTGGGAGAATGAAAGTGATTACATAGAAAACATTTTCTACAATGTCGTGCAGTATATTAAATTCATTTATGATTTAATCTGGCTTTGCTGCTTTTTTGGAGGGAGAAAAAGAACACAAAACTGGAGAAATGCCACTTAATGAATTTTCTCTGTTCCTTATCTACATCTGCCAGTTACTGCACACTGAATATAAAGCCATCGTTTCAATTAATGCCTGGAAAATTGTATTTCTCTGACAGTCATCTCCACTGCAACCAAATGGAGCATGACAAACACAGAATGATTCTGATGCTGCAAAAATAGCAAAAGCACAGCACTACTAACATAACAATGAAAAAAAACTCCACCATAAAACTTTTAAGAGAATGTTTCAAATTGGCTCAAATTAAGAGCTGAAGAATGAAGAATTTACATTTGCATTAATTGAGCAAATCAACCAGTCATTGCTTATTAAATTCCTCCTGTGCTTTTTCTGATGCGTCCAGAAAAGGAGATAAAAATTTCAAATAGCAAAACATGTAGATGATGTGCATTTAAAAATCAAATGTGAGATTTGTTCAGCACGGAAAGGAGAGGCTTCCAAGGGATCCTGTGGAAATGGAGGGAGAGAGGAAAGACAACTATTTTGGTCAGTGATCACTGAAAATTAGATATGACACACCTGAGTTCTTCCTGTGAGAACCCACACCTGTTTTATCTCCTCAGCCCAAATCCCCCTTGGCCTCAAACTCTCTTCTCCCATGAAGAGCATTCCCACCATCACAGAAATTAGAAAATATAACACCCCAAAGAATCACCTGCACAATTATTTCATTTTCTTTGCCTGGTTTCACCAACTCCATCTATTCCCCATCGAGCTCCGTGCCATTCCTGCTGGTCCATAACAATTCAGGATACTCTGCCCCAGGCCCATGGACTCGTGGAGCCCTTGCAGACTCTCACATCTTCCTCATGAACATGAATTAGAAATATCAGCCCAGTTACTGCTGGGGTAATGGAAAATTCAAGTCCCATTCAAAATTTTTAGTGGGATTTGACGCTCTGGCTTTGGAATCAGAGCTTTTCTCTGCTTTTCCCTCTCCAACAAGCAAGAAATAGCTTGGATTTTTTTTCTTCCACTTCTTCAGCAGCAATCTAAGCAGCAGCATCTCTGTAAGAGCATCTGAAAGGGCTGGAAATGTCACATTTTCAATTCAAATAAAGAGCTTGGAACCAACAAGTTTAGTTCCTGAGGTCTGCCTTAGGAAACTGCCACTACCTAAGGAATTGGGGAAGGCAAGGAGACACTCCCAGCAAACTGTGATCACTGTTATGGTTTGGATCAAATGCTAGGGAAGGTCTGGTTCGTCCCTAAGGTATAATGATGTCACCACTGTGATGTAATCCAGCATCAGCCTTCCTTAGGTCAGGAATTCTTCACGACCTTTGTTTATCTAAGGAAAACAAACACCTGGAATGCCACAGATTGCATTAAACTGACACAAGACGATTGGTTTCCAAGGAAAACACACAGCAAAGATGGGAAACACAAAGTGGGAATATTCACCCCTGGAACAGGTGCCTCTGTGACCTCCAGGTTTCACCGTGTGGTGCCTGGAAAAGATTTTCCATGCAGTACATTGAAATTCTGTTCAGGTCAAATTAAAATAAACTCAGTTGAGAGAATGCTGTCCATCAACAAGTGAGAGTTTAATGAGAGCATCTTCTAATTCCAGCAAGGTGAATTGGAATTTCACTACTGAATGAACCTCAACGAATAATAATTTCCTTCTAATCTCAGGACTACAAAGCTGTCTCTAAGTGTAATGAATCTCATTACCCCTTTTCATTAATATCATTTGCATACTTTCTTTTATATAAATGTTAAGAAATACATCCAAAAATTAAATCTTTTGGCATTACAAGTCATCTAAGCATGAGTCCTGTGAGCTTTATGCTGCTGCTGTGACCACTCCTGTGAGCAGAACCTTGCAGGAGTCAGAACCTCCTGGAGTCAAACACCTTACAGCCAGACCCACACAGCCAACATACAGAAGAGAGGGCACTGAAATGGGAAATTAATTACCTCCCTCTCCATTTCCTCATTAATCATCCTCCCTCTTCACATCTGACAGCAACAAGTGGCCCAGCCACCCTGTCCTGCCCTCTGAGCTCTGCCACCCCCCCAGCATCCCAAATCCCACACCCTGCCTACAAAAACTGTCCTAGAAACCTTCCCTCTGACAGGGTGCAACCGAAGGCAACACTTCAATCACACCAAGTACGTAAATACCTCTCTAATTCCATGACTTTTTAAAAATAAAGGAACTGAAGAGCTTAACAATTGTTCTTACAGACTGATTGTCTGATGTCAGCGTTAGCCACAGGTACAGAACAACTTGAACTTCTGCCATGAACTCCTATCTCTGAACCTCTCTCAATCTGTAGAAACTCTAGAAAACTTTATCTCAATTTGATGAGGCAAGGAAAGGCTGAGGTTCCTGCCCCAGACAGGTCAGTGGCAGTTCAGGGGAGTGAATTCCCATCGTCTGAGATTGCTGATTTACATTCAGCTGCAAGACACCAGGCAGGGTTTGTTACTGCCCAGAAGCACTGAGCGCTCCATGACATCTTTAATTCCTTTCCCCGTCCAGCCATTTGGGGTTTTATTTCTTCCATCATCTTCTGATTTCTTTTTAAAGTAAAATTGCCCTGAAATGAAGCCGTTCAGCAGGAACAAACAGTTTACATAAGATGAATAATAACAGCAGCACCAGAAATGGTTCTCGATTGTGGCTGAAAACAGCCCCAGAAAAGCCACTCATGTGAAAGACATCCATGATTTCATAATAATCTAATGACTGGACTTATGTGCAGCACGTAAACACGAGCCAGGACTGGGGCAACAGATGAGACATCAAATATTAAAGGCAAGACATGCACTGCAGCAGATGACTAATGTTTTTCTTGCCTAAACAGAGAGCAAGAAGCTTTCTGCAAAGGCTGATAAAGCATTCAGTGAGAGCTCAGAGGTCCAGGATGAAGAAAGAGGAATCAGGTTTTTTTCCTACCAGTGCTCTGCTGTCAGTGGGAGTGTGGCTGCTGAGAGGGAAGAGAATTATCCCACCAGAAATCATTCCTTCAGCTCTTACTCTCTTTGATAATCATTAAACCATCCACACACGTCTCACCTTGGGTACCCCAGGCTCTTGGAAACATTTTCCTTTTGCTCTATCATGATGTAACATCAAGGACAATAAAGCCATTAGATTCAGGGCAAAGATTGTAATAAATACTAATAATCTAGAATAAATACCAATAATCTAGAATAAATACCCATCATCCCACCCATTGCCAAGTGGATAATAAAATACCAATAAAAATTCCTTTTTTACATTAGATATGTAAACACCAGAACAGTGACAGCACAGATCTTCACCCAGCACTAAGAGACAGGTAACCTAAAGGCTATGGAAGGGTTTGGCAGCCAAGACAAACCATCCCAAGCCAGTGGGATACCCCACAGACACTGGATACTCCAGGTTTGCTCAGCATCACAGATCTTCAGCTGATGAATGGAAAGAGAACGAGGAAAAGCAATGTTTTCTTTCCCCCATCCCCCCTTTCCAGGTAGTCAAAGCCTTGAGAAAGTTTCTTCAAATATATTTTTTGTTATTGAAACCAAGCCAGGATTTCCCTCCCACAGAAGGTAACGTTAGGATTTAGAGTGGACCATACAAATTCCCTCTGCACATTTTATATAACCCACAAAGCCCTGATTTCCTATCGAAGCACAGATGTGTAAGGTGGGACCATTTTGATGATGTTGACTGAGAAGATGAAGGAAATAGTATCGAAAACGTAGGGTTACAGTGCTGAGTTATAGCAATGTGATTGTTCCAGATAATGTGGAAGCTTTTTCTTGCCCTGAATATTTAAATGAAATCAAACATGCCTGGCTACATCTTCAGACACACTTAAGTGTTTATTCTGTGGGTCAGGCTTGGAAAGCACTGACATGTCAATCAGGTCACGGCAAGGAGCAACCACAGAAGTTTAACAGAGGAGGTCCAAAGTGTTTGTCAAGAAAAAGATCAAGGAATAAATGGCATCACAATGTCAAAGGGGAAAGCCTTCCTTAATTAACACATCTTTATAGCCTCTTATCACCGTTCTCACTGGACCCTACAAAAAAAATTCACTCCTTCACAAAAATTGCCGGTGGCATCCACAGGAAAAAAGGCCCTGAAATCCATCTGTGAATCCCTGTTCCCACACCACAAATTGAGCAGTGCTGCTGACAGAGGCAGCCTGTGCCTGTCTGCGTGCATCCAGCACAGCCTGGGGAAGGAAAGTGTCCCAAAGGAAGCGTTTCCATCGGCCACGCTCCGGAGGGAGCTCCGGTGGTGTGGCACAAGTGGCTGCATGGAGGCACTGCCAGCTGGGAGCTCCCCGAGTGCCAGGGCTCCTCTAAGCCCTGTAGAGGTGCAGCCAACAGATGCCAGCAGCAGCAGCCCACCCACAGCACCAGAGCTCACCATGGGCGGGCAGCAGAGCAGGGCATGGCTGTGACGGATCCTCTCTGTGCAGGAGAGAGAGAGAAGGATGGAGCCACGTGTCCCCTGCGTGAGCAGGACACTGAGCCTGGGGACAGCAGCTGCTGGGTGACCCCACACAGAGAAGCCACAATCACACAGCTGCTGCACTGGCAGCTCTTCACAGGTGACAAAAGCCTTCGCCTTCGGTTTTTTCCCTGTCTCGTCACAGTTTTTGGAGTGACTTCACGTCGCTCAAAGTTTTTCAAGGACAGCCAGGCTGTTTTTAGGCCCAAAATGTGTAAACCAAAGATTCTAAGGGGGGACAAGCTGAGGGGAGTTACATCGCTAAACTGGGGCTTTAATTGGAGAATTAACCCTGATATGCAAATGATCCAAACCTATAAAAGTGTGAAGAGCTCGTGACCTGGGGTCCATCTCGAGGTCCAATTTTTTGGAAGCAGCCTCTGGCTCCCCCAGGGTGTACCTTGAAGCCCCTTCAAATAAATACCTGTCTTTATTCCCTTACTCTTGTCTAGTCTCTGTTGCTAGGTGGCTGGAAGAGACATCAGAGTTCAACATTGTGTTCAAAGGCTGGTGGTGCCAGTGAAATGTCCCAGGAGCTGTGCCCAGGTGACCAATTCAATAGAGCTGAGGGGTACCATGGAGAGCCTCAGCTGCCCTCTCACACCAGAAGGTGCTTTCAGGGTGATGCTAAATTGCTAAAGACTTCTCATGATTTTGTGGGTCTGCTCAGGGTGACACTCACGGCAGTCTGGGAAAACAACAAAGGAATAAAGGAATAAAGGACATGAATCTGGGAAAGCATGGCCTGAGTGAGGGAGACATTCTGCAACACACATCAGACAGACTTTTAAATCCAGCACAAGGCTCTTTGGAGCATGCTGAAAGTCTCTTTTTCAGGGAGGGAAAGGATCTCTCTTCCATGAAGAATCTTTCCTATTATTACTTGTCACTGCAATCACCACAGTTTCTGTGGCATCAGCAGTTCCAAGGGTCTGGAGCTCATATTTATTTGATGAAGCCTATTGGAAAGGTTAAAAGTAACACAGCATAACAACAGATGCTCTGACAACAACAACAGCACAGAAAAGAGGGGGTTTCTGATGAGGCCAGGCATGTGTAGGTTAAGCAGTTCATTCCTCACAGGATGCTTTAATCCTCAACATAAAAACACAAAACAGAAGAATAAATTTGTATTCCGACGAGACACATTTTTGTGACGTCTGTCTGTAAGGAAGTTAAAATGAAATATCAAAACCCACTTTGTGCAGGCTGCTTCCTTGGCAAGATTCTTTCCCAACAAATAAACCAGATAGCACCAAACTGCGTTTTCCTGAGGTGTTACCTCCAAGTGCTGCTACTTGGCAGCTCTCAGAGTCTCTGTCAGTGTCACCCACCGCTCCTGTGAGCGATGTCACTGTGTCACCTCCACAGTGCTGGCTCTGCAGAGGCTGAGCATTCCCTGCTGCATCCAGGGGAGGGGGAGCTGAAACAAAGTGAGGAGGCTGAGGAAAACACAGTGCTGTGATCATGGTGCCATCTGCAAGCAGCACTCAGCGCTGCTCTCCCTCTGCAGGGACATTGATGTCCCCCTGACCGCACTGCCCCAGCCTGGGAGGTGCCTCTGGAGCATCCAAAGGGTGAAATCCCACGGCCCAGGAGCAGAACATGAGAGCTGTGGCAGCCCTAAGAGCACCCCCACTGTCACCTCTGTGACACTCTGCTCATCATTTCCCACTCACCCCGTTCTCTCACAGCACCACGTGTGGATCAGCTCCCAGTTTCCATCCTGTGGGATGAGGAAGGGCCTGGCTCCAGCAGCACCTTGGACGTGCTCAGGTCAAAGTGGCCTCAGCAAACTCCGTCCAAGGGATTCACCTGCTCCCAGCTCTGGATTTAGTCAGGAATATCTATTCCCTAATAACCACAATGGATTAACTCTTGCTGGGCATGTTCTCACTCTGGATTCAGAGGCCTCTTCCCAGGATGAAGCAAAGCAATGAATTAATGGGCTGGAAGTCAAATGGAATGGGTGGCACAATGTAAACAGAGGGAACTGCTGTGCAAGGAAAAGCTTTCAAGCCATGAATGGATTAAATGGCTTCTCATTTGAGACCTCCTTTTCACTAAAATCTTAACCTTCCTGATGGATAATGAAGGTCAATTAATTAAATAATAACTGTTGGGGTTATTTGGGGGGCATTAAGAAAATGCAATATTTGTTTACTCAGTGAAGCTGCCCAAGGATGTCTGTTAATAGGAATTTGGTGCTTCTACTATGATAAAATACAGTGTTTTGTTTCCTGCTGATGCGTCTAACACAAATTCGTAAATATTTGTACATCCCAGATCATCATCTGCCTTTCCTGCAGACTTAAATACAGACTCAGAGGAGGAAGAGAAGTGAAAGAGGCTGTTAAATTCCATTCCAAATGCCAACATGAGCTCTACTACAGTGACCAGCCCAAAACTGAGCACAGCACACTCAGAGCTGGCAGTCACTGGGCACTGATAACTCAGCAAGGCAAACTCTTGCCCCATTTTCCAGATTAAATGGGGAGAAGATGCAAGGAGAGTCTCAGGACTTTCATGTCTTGTGGTAATTAGTTAATTCAGTCCACAAAAGGTGTCCAGGTGTCACTGAGCAGCAGAGCAGAGGATTCCCCACGAGCAGCAGTGTTTCAGTTGGAATGATGGCACCACTGGAATCAATATAATGCTGTTATTCCAAAGAGCTCTCAGCCTTATATAAAGTTAATAAAAATACCAGGAAAAGTGACAATGTTTTCTCGACTCCTGCTTTATTTTTGAGTGATGAGAAAATATCAGCTGTGACCAAAGCAGTCCCAAGATGTACTGTGGGATAGAGCAGTACTTCATTCCTATACCCCCATGCAGCAGAACTCCACCAGGAGCACAACACCCACAGACATCTCCCAA
The DNA here is from genome assembly GCA_013398115.1 of Falcunculus frontatus. NCBI lineage: Eukaryota > Metazoa > Chordata > Aves > Passeriformes > Falcunculus > Falcunculus frontatus. The sequence goes on along the minus strand of VZRV01005566.1, from coordinate 403,940 downwards.
TTTAGCATAAAAAAAGCCCAAAAGAATAGATTCTCTCTGCCACGAAGCACAAATTGTCAATCACCTTGATTAGCCCTCCACACAACTAACACAATCTGAATGCACTGATCACTACTGAACTTCTCCAGGTTGTTTTCCAGTGCAAATCAAAGATTTAATTAAATTATAAAGTCAGAGTCTGCAGGAAGCTGCTCCTGGTCACCAGCTGTAGCAGCTGTGAGCCAGAAGCAGCCAAGGGCTCCATGGATTTTTTTATGGCCACCAAACTGGCCCGCCTTCAAGTTCTCCCAGTTCTCAGTCACGACAAAAGCAAAAGTGGGAAACATTTTTGGGATATGAAGATGGAGTTCCAGCAACCCAAAAAGCCTCTGAGAATCACTCAGCTACAATGGAATTCCATCCGCTCTGTTCAAATCTCTTCACATATTTGGTCACAATATCTATGTGTTTTGATGTTCTTTTCATTAGGAATGACTTTTTCCTTCATTTTAATTTGGTGCTCTGTCGTTTGAGAAGTTGAATATTTTGTGTGTCCTTTGGCCAGTGCACATTCAGGGTCTGAGGGTGCAGTTCTGATCAAAGCCCTGGCAGAAGTGTGCTCACATTGCAAATGTTTATGAATTTGAGTTAGACACATCAGCAGAAATCAAAATATTGTGTTTTATCATAGTAGAAGCACCAAATTCCTATTAACAGACATCCTTGGGCAGCTTCACTGAGTAAACAAATATTGCATTTTCTTAATGCCCCCCAAATTATGTATTAAATAACCCCAAGAGTTATTAATTAACTTTCATTATCCATCAGGAAGTTTAGGTTTTTAGTGAAAAGGAGGTGTCAAATGAGAAGCCATTTAATCCATTCATGGCTTGAAAGCTTTTCCTTGCACAGCAGTTCCCTCTGTTTACGTTGTACCACCCATTCCATTTGACTTCCAGCCCATTACTTCATTGCTTTGCTTCATCCTGGGAAGAGGCCCCTGAATCCAGAATGAGAACATGCCCAGCAAGAGTTAATCCATTGTGGTTATTAGGGAATAGATATTCCTGACTAAATCCAGAGCTGGGAGCAGGTGAATCCCTTGGACAGAGTTTGCTGAGGCTGCTTTGACCTGAGCATGTCCAAGGTGCTGCTGGAGCCAGGCCCTTCCTCATCCTGCAGGATGGAAACTGGGAGCTGATCCACACGTGGTGCCACAATAATTTATGTGCTAACAGAATATAATTTATTGTGTTGAAAGAACACAATAATTTACATTGTTAAATTAGAAACAAATTCTTACAAGTAAAGAGGAACAATAAGACCAAGAAGCAAAAAGAGATTTAAAAAAAAACCCCAACAATCTTTTTATACCGAAAGGGAGAGAATTCTGAGCATTTAAGTACTTTTATCATCTAACACAGAGGCATAGATTTAGATAACAACCACTTAAGGAATTAATTACATTCTTTACACCAAAAGACATGGAAAAATGAAGTTATCCCAGTTATGCTCACCCCAAGGAAAGGAACACTTAAAACATTTTCCTAACTTAATGTACAATCGTTCACTTGTCTCGTTAGCAACCTTAATTGGAAATTCTCTTTTGATTTTCAGTAGGAGAGTAGGCTTTGCTCTGCTCTGTTCCTTGACTTGTCAGGTTATTTTTTCTTGTGTGGTTCCTGCCTCTCACAAAATGTTTTGGGGAAAGTCAGTCCAAATTCACAGTCCAAAATCTTATGCAAATTACTACGAGCCAACTGCTGTACAAATATTATGAAACAGAAGTCTCCCCAAGTCCTTTTCAATGGCTGCTGAACACAGCAGGATCAGGCATTTTCTATTTTTATTGAAGTTCAGGTTTCCAAGTTGGTAGAATAGAAGGCATTGGAATAAGTCTTTCTGAAATAGCAAAAAAAAAACCCAAAAAACAAGATTCCATGCCTGAGAAAAAAATGCTTTGGGAAACTGGCAATCTTCCTGAAACCCAAAATGTTCCAGAAACACGGCCTATGATTCAAAGGCACTTTGTCATCTGTACAGTTTTGCTTATAGCTGCATTGCAGCGTTCTCTTCAGGACTGCTCACTGCTCTTAGAGGATAAAATGACCCAAGTGCCTCCTCTGTTCCATCATTATTCATTAATGAAGGGCCTGGGCCTGGAGGATTGTCATTGCAGGAGAGAAGGAAGCTTCATTAATGCACCCCTTCAGCACGACACACATTAACACCAAACAAGAGGCAAGAAAATCAGACCCAATTTCAGTGGATGCTTCAGCAGCGTTTAGAGGCTGTTATCAGTTTAAATAGCACTGATAACTCGGTTCTGTTATGAAATCATCCTGAGGAATGCAGGAAGTGCGGAGACCTTGAACCAACGGGGCTGAGGATGAAGTCATTGCTTTCAGCCAGACATCTTGAGCATGCATCTGTTTTCTCCAGGTTATGTAAATGATAAGCAGAGAGGAGCTGAATGCTCAAACACTCGGGATGCTCAGAGGCAGACTTTGTGTGTCTGTGCGTTGCCTAACTCCAATATCCCTTTTGTTAAACATATTTATATTTTTCTCTGCCTCCCCAGGCACCTCCAGTGTCCACTGCTCTTCCCAAAGACCACCTGAACAGATCCTCCCCCTCTTCCTTTGACATGTTCCTCATTTTCCCCTTCATTTTATCTCAAAGAATGCCACTGATAAATACCAGAGAGCTCTTCCATCTGAGCTCCCACTGCTCACCCTCTCCTTTTTAATCCCTGCACTCTGCCCTCTGAGGCCACAGCTGTGATTTAACCTCACACACCTCTTTGGGAGGGGTTTTTTTTGCTTGTTTGCCCCTTTTAAGCAAGAAGCAGGAACACAAATTATGCAAAGTTTTGGGAGATCGGCATGGAGCAAGATCCATCTCCTGTCAGGAGTGTTTTCAAAGACAACCGAGAGCATCATGTACTCCGCAGGCTCATTTCTTCTTCAATGAAGAAAAGCCCTCTCAAGGAAACAAAATATTCCTCACATTGCAAGACTTTGAGAATCTCAACAAAAATCCTCCATTCATTTAATGATTACAAAAAACAGCAGACAACAGAAAATTCAGAAGTAATTACGTGAGCCTATTAATAGCAAGTGCCAATAAGTCTTTCCATTTCTGTGCCCCTCGTAAGAAAAATGAACAATTTCTGGTATTGTGGAAACAGGCTTGCAGAACATAAAAAGACTCTAACAGCATTAATCTTTTAACTTCCTGAGCTTTGTTTGTGCCACAGCCTTTATTTGCAATTAAGTTTAGTGCATATGAAGTTCACTGCCTGGCAGCCCTCACTGCCTGATCCAGCCCAGGGTGGGTAATTCAAGCTCCTTTTCAGTGACCTACCAAACTCTGACCTGTTGGACCTGGCTGGTAAAAGTGAGAAGGGATTACAATTTCATTCAGATCGTGATATCTGAGCGATTCATTCAACAAGGGGACCAATTATGTCTGATCCCCTCACCTTTCCCCCTGCTTCTGGGCTGGACTGATTTGCCAGGAGAAGGTAATCCTGAGTCAGGGTGAATTTGATCACAGTGACCTGAGATGAAAAGTTCTGGATCTTGAAAATGATCTCGAATTTGTCCAGTTCGTTCAGCTGTTATAGATTAATTCTATGAAAGCAGAGGTTCTTTACCTGGAGATAAATATCCACCACACTTATTTATTTACATGCAGTCAGGATGATGCACACAGACCATCATGTGCCCTGATAAAAACAGGGAATGTTTCACAGGGCTTCCCTGGTGCTCAGCTCTGTCAAAACACTAAATCTGCAAAACCTGAAATCCTTTGTCACCGGCTGAAGTCAACAGGTAATTCATTAACTGAGGCAAAACCCAGTCCAGTCCACCTAACGCACTGTTACGGATAAAAAATTAATTAATAACAATGTTCTATAACCAAATACAGCCACTAACGCAGTCAGCATCTAACCAGAACCAACACAGAGCAAATCCCTCCACAAATGATGCTTGGGAAGTTGTTGGACTCCCTGGTTCTCTCACCAGAAAGGGCTTTGCTCTGCCTGTTGCAGCATTAGGCACTCGATGCCTCTGACTTCACCGTGCACAGAGCTCACCTCTTCAAACCTTTTCAAAGCAATCATTGAAGGAAGGCAAAGCCCCGGGACCCCGGGGTGCAGCCCCAGCAGTGCCCTGTGTGTGCCCCCCAGGCTGGGAACCAGTGCTGGCACCCAGTTTCACCCATCCACGAAATGGAGCCAGGCACCTGCTGCCAGCAGGGATTTCCAGCTGCACTGAGGATGCAGATGCCCCCAGGACTGATTTACTTTATCAACACCCGATTTAGAGCTTGATCCCACCCCTAAGAGCAGCAACAGTGTCGCTGTGGGGGAAGCAGAGGGTTCAGAGCCCAGGGATGCTGCCCAGTTCCAGGCCTGGCTCCAGAGGTGACCCTTGCCCAGCAGAGCTGCCCTTCCTCCCCAAAAGAGCCACACTCTGCACTTCTCAGGGCTGACACATCACACAAACCAGATGCAATTGTCCAGTTGTAAATCCTATTTAAAATCTCCTCACACGTTAAAAAGAAGCAATGCCAGGCCGAGGAAGTTATTAAGCTCCACGTCAGCTCCCCCCTAAGAAATTCTTTTCCTTAAAACATCCCTTTAAAACACCTGTCTGTGCTCTGGCTCTCTGCTCTGGCCACACGCTGTCCCCCTGCCCCTGAATGCAGACTGCAGCTGCTGTGCTTTATGTAACCCTGTTTGCTGCAACATCACAGGACCTAAATACAACATTTCCACATGGAACCGCATCTAAAGATTCGGCATTTGTTGATTTTCAGTGAGCAGCTCCCCTCCCGAGGCCTCAGCTTCTTCAAGCCGTATTCCTCGAGGCTGGAAAGCACTGAACTAGTCCTGAATCGTGGCTTTATCGAGCTGCTGCCTCCAACACCCTTGGCTTGCCCTTGAAAAGGTTTTCTGCAGCCATGACTCACTGCTACAGCACAAAACCCAGCCCAGCACCAGGGAGCCCAGCGAGGAGGGACATTTCCCTGGGAGAGGGACAAGAGGGAGCTTCCTGGGGCAGGAGGAGGGAGCACCGAGCACCCAGATCAGTGTTCTTGATGTTTGAAAACAAGAAAAGAGGCATCTACAACTCAATTTTTCCTGGCTCCCAAGGTGCTTTTTGGATTTGCAGTTTCATTCAGGCACAGGAAATAAAATGGTACAGCCAAATTTGGCCTTGCAAGCAGCCACTTAAAGGGGGGGAAAAGTGCCCAGCAGGAAGGATTTGAATCACAGAAGTATTGGGAGAGAATAACAAATGGCAAACAGGCAGGTAATGAGGCTGCATTTGCTCTTCACAGCCCACAACACCGGGTATTTGCTCTTCAAAACAAAACTCCTTTAATACTAAATTGAAGTATTTCTGGAAACTTTGGGGTATAATTTTCCTAATGGCATAAAACAGAGACCCACGTGTTCTAGTGCTGCGACAGACCATAAGGATTTTTGTTAATAGTAGAATTGTCTGGAAATTGCCTTTGGATGGATGAAACAAGCTGTCCAAAAGCTGCAGTTCCAGGAAGGATAACACAGGATGCTTTCTGGAACATATTTATTTACCTGAAAACCACGTGTGGTCATTAGGCTGCTTGTTTCCCAATAAATATGAATAATCTGTGATCTGTGGGATATCATCTGAGCTTCCCATATTCTCCCCCTCTCTTATGCCCACTCACTGCTTACAAATTGTGATTAAACATTACTGCACTCTCTGGCACAGTAGGGATTTGAATTCTGATTGAAGACCAGCAAAACACAAACATATGGAAAAATGAAGCCATTTACATCTCAGTTTGGCGTATCCCGTGCTGTACACAACTAATTATGGATCCCTGAGCTCGTTAATTTTCCCTGGAATTCCCATGCAGTGGTGGCACCAAAGCCAAGTGTGAAACACCCCATGGCCAGTCCCAAGCCAACCAGGCAAGATTCCAGATGTATTTCCTAAACAGCTGTGCTGACACTGGGAACTGGAGAGGGTGACAACAGTCCCAACTTGCAGCATCCAAAGTGCTAAAAACATATTTAACACCACCAGTGCCTCACCAAAGAGCGTGTGTGCACAAGCACCCATCGAATGAAGGAGCAGCGCTGTGAAAATTCCCCAAATCAGAAGGATTCCTGTGCAGCACTGCAGTGGCAAGCAGAGGTTTACATGTTAATGGTCTGTACAAAAGCCAGTGATGGTCAAAAGGTTCTGTTTATCCTCGTAGCAAGGATTGTTTATCCTCACAGCAAATGCAGCCACACACTCTGGGCTCTTACGGCTCTCGTGTTTGCATAACATAATGCTCAGGCCATTAACAGCAGAATCCTTCTTGACCCTTACGTGCCCAGGTATTGCCAGTGTTTGGCTTTTCATTAATCCCAGGATGTTTTATTCCCGGAGAAAGGAGAAGAAACTAATCCAACGTGGATTATGTAAAGTTTGTGTGATAAAAGTCACGCCATAGATCACAAGTGTTTATTCTTGCTCAGCTCTGTCGCATAATTGTGCCTTTATGCAAACAGAGACAGAATATCCACAAATAATATCCACAAATGTAGGAATCACAGCAGGAATACCACAGGGATGATGCAAGGGAAGGGGCAAGCTGGGAATGTGAACGCTGATGAGAAGCATGAAACACAAAGCTCTGGTGCAGGCTCAAAATGTAAAACTCACCTAAGTGCATTTAATGGGGGGTTTTTTTCAATTATACTTGCACAAAAAGATATGATCTCTTTGCAGCAAAGGATCAGACTCTGGTGGAAAAGCATCTCCAGAGAGTGGAGCTGCCCTGAGTGGCTCACACTGGTTTAAATCAGCTTTTCCCGAGCCCAGAGATCCCGTGGCTCCCTGTCAGCATGGGGATTTCATGGAGAAATCCAAGGCAGGCTATTCCGAATTAACAGGCACGCATGAGGAGGGAACAGCAGCGGTGTTTGAAAACTCCCATTTCTAACACGCAACACAAAATTAAGGATGAGTAAAGGCACTGTTTTTATGGCCATGTTGGATCCAGTTTGTCACTTCTGTTGCGAGTAGAAAGGATTTCAGAAAATTCAATGTATTCTAACTTCCAGTCACTTCTAAAATTACACACAGTTGAAAGATCACATTAAAGGTCCTTTTTTTTTGGATCTCCTCATGCCATAAATCTCCAGGTCTGGAAAAAACATCAGACCTCTAGGAATAAGTACAGAAGCATTATCTTTAAATACTGTCAGAAAATAAATAACCACTGACTTGTGGACCTGAAGCTGAGAAAACAACAGACATGCAGAGGGGGATTTAGGCAATTGTGGGAGGATTTTAAATGTTGTAGGGGGCTTGCATTAATTTCAGTCTCGTTGTAAAACTTATTTCAGTGATAACGAAGATTTCTAGTGACTCTGATGTTGAGCAGGTTGCTCTTGCCCACAGCTCACACTCACTTTTATGGTAGGAAACAAAAAGTTGCAAAAGCGAGTGAAAGTATTTTTTTTCCTTGAAGAAACTACAAATAACCTGGCCTGATAATAATTTTCTTTTATTATCAGCAAACTAACAAAATGCATGAATCTCAAGCATTCTTGGCAGTTTGCAGTACAAAAAACCACCAGAAAATACCGCGGGGATGGTTATATTTAGATTTCATACTTTCACACACAAAAGTCACAGTCTGATCTCAACCACAGGAAGCAAACAGGCTCCTCTTATTGATGTGTTCCCCAATTCTTCTTTTTTTTTACCCCATTAGTTATTTTCAGATGTTCTCTGTCCTGCCTGAAGGGAGCCCATGGGAAAGATGGAGAGGGACTTTTTACAAGAGCCTGGAGCAACAGGACAAAGAGGAATGGATTCCCACTGAGAGTAGGTTTAGAGGGGATATTGGGAAGGAATTGTTCCCTGGGAGGGTGGGGAGGCCCTGGCACAGGGTGCCCAGAGGAGCTTTGGCTGCCCCTGGATCCCTGGCAGTGTCCAAGGCCAGGTTGGACAGGGCTTGGAGCAGCCTGGGGCAGTGGAAGGTGTCCGTGCCCATGGCAGGGGTGGCACTGGACAAGATCTGAGGTCCCTTCCAACCCAAACCATCCTGGGATTCCATAATTATCTTTCTTTTTAGTTAACTATTCTATGCCAGCATTTTAATTCCCAATTTCTAGCAGAGCAATTTAACTTGAGCTTCAAGTAAGATCTGCTCTGTAGCCAGGATTTTTCAGCGCTACTTCAATTATAACCTCACAGACCCCAATAAAAACAACTTTGGGAAACACAACTTGCACTTACAAGTTACCAATCTGTCCTGCATGACCAAGCTGATTTCTAAATAATGAACATTCATTCTTTCTTCAATAAAGGTAATTACAGTGTTGTATAAAAATGTTTGTATAGGCAAGGCAAAAAGCTGCAACTGACAAGTAAATTGTTCATCTATTCTAATTGTGCTGCTTACAAAGATTGGCTCAAAAAATTAAATTTAAAAAAAACATTTCTAACAAAAAGCCCTGAGAAACACTTCAAAGTTTAAAGAGCTGTGGTGTAAAGTTCACTTCTAATCTTTCTTACCACTCAGTTTTGGTCCCAGTGCCTGGGAAGATTTCTGTAAGACATTGTAACTTCTCTCACACGGCATTGTAAAAGTTGTAGCGCCAGGGAAAAAAAAAGTCATTTCCTAAGATGTTACAAGTTGAACATAACAGTAAAACCTTGCAGAGCCTAAAAAGGAGGATTCTGAGTTCTGCAGCTCTGAGTCTGCACAGAGGGACAACCAACACACAAACACTGCAGTCCTGGAGCACAGAGAACAACTGACTTACTCCTGTCCATTAAATCCATGGACAAGGGGCTTTAAGAACCCAACAAATAAAAAATGACAATGAGAAGCACCTAATATTTCTCCTTGGCCCATTGGTTCCAGCCAATGAAAAGGATTTTAAATATTTTTCACAAAACTCCAGCTGATACTGGCTTTTCTTTGTCTTCCCAGCACTAAATGTGGGTGTCAAACCCAGAAGCAAGGAAGGCCAAATTCTGTAGTGCCTGAACACTGATAAATATCAAGTCTAGACACTGGGGGTCAGATTTTTCAGAATGTGTCACACCAGGTGTTACTGCCACGAAATCTCCCAGAAACACAGGATGTAGCAAAACAGCAGAAATTAAATACTCCTGCATGGAATCATTTGGGTTCCTTGGAGCAGACAGGAGTGGTGAAAGGAAAAAAAAAGGAAATACAAATGAAGGAATAAACCCATGTTATTTGTAAAGGAAAAGAAATACCCTGCAACAGGCTTGAGTTTAGAATCCCCATAAAGATGTTATTTATTCAAAATGTTTTATCATCCAATGTGAGGTCAACTTTTCCATTAAAAATACAAGATACAAGCAGCTGATTTAAAGACTTTGATTTCCAAGCTAAGGATGAACACCTGATCGTGGGAGGAAGAAATGCATGTGAAGGCTGCCAGTGTAGGTGCAAAGCCAGAAATTCCCCTGAAGGTGCTGGGGGAAAGAGAGGACTGTACTGGAGCAGAGGCAGGTGCCCTGCACAGCACCCAAAAAAGGGGAGGGAAACCCTGGCAGATCCCCTGGGGTTGAACCAGCATCCCTGGAGGTGCTCGAACTCCCTCCTTATTTCCAGAACACCCTCCAATACTTGCTCTTTAAAGGCTTTTATCCTTATTAAGGATATTCCTGTGTATTCATCCCCTTCATTCAACCCCCAGCAGCTGATGGAAGGGTGGAAGATGATCCTTGAATACAGAAGCAGGTAAGTTACACCTGCTTCCCAGGGTGACAGGAATACTCTCCAGAGCTGCTGCAGCCCCAGCAGAGCAGGCAGAGGCTGTTATCGACACATTCTCTTGCCTCACGCAAGTTCCCTTTGATGTTTCATAATCCCAAGAGCGCTGAAAACTCAGTGAAAAACACATTCCTCCTACTACAGATCTGTCTCATCCAGCAGGCATCTCCCCTGCATCGAAAATTGATCCCCAAGGGAAGGGAATGATGGATGGCCTGAAAAGACTGGCAATAGGAGTGGCCAGAGCCAAGGACACCAGTGTGTCCATTCCTGGGTCACCGTGGTCACCTCTCTGGGATTGCTCAGCATTGATCTTGGTACACTCCCAACCAATCACTTCAACTGCTCTGGTTGTAATTAGTGACAAACAACTCACCAATAAACAAGAGACAGCTCATCACCAGCACTCCCTGCTCTCGGGGCTGCCAGGTGAGGTAAATCACACAGCACATACACACGGCCTTCCCAAACCAAAACCCTCCCAAAACCAGACATGAGTTCTCAAATGATGCTAACACGACCTTTCTGCACACATCTGTTTATATTCCTACAAACATAAACTGGGGGGAAAACCCCAAACCACTGGGGTGAATCACATACAGCGCTGACAGAGCAGTGTTTGCACAACTGAAAATAACATACATTTATACAGGTTTATAAAATGCTTTTATAGTGAAGGCCAGACTGGATTTCCAGGTTAGATGGGAAATGTGAAGAATGCCAAAATATGAGGAAGTCAGAGAGGACCACTGGGAGCTCCATAACTGTTTGATACCACAACTTGAGCTGGGAAGAGGGAGCAGGGAAGTGCCTCCCACTGGGAGCCAAACACCGACCCTCTTCAAACAACCCCACATCCCTTTGGAAAGGATGCAAAAGGATAGGAACAACTTAGGGTGAAAGTAATTCCTCAGCTGAACCTGATGCCTTGGTTTTCCACCCTCTGGAGATAGGAGCCCAAGTCTAAGCACAGCCTGAGGAAGTTAAAGCAGGTCACTGCTGGGGGAGAACGCAACCAGCTCCAGCCTCTATATAACCAACCTCCTGAAGATTTATCTCACGGAAACCAGCGATTTCTGAGACTTTTCCTGCAGGGAAAGTGGCAAGCAGGGAACAAGTTCTGAGTTCTGGTGACGGGAGTCAGTGGATAGGAGCAGTGCGTGCCTCCAGCGTATCCATGAGCCCGCGAGGCCGGATAACGTTACCCTGCGCCGAGGGGCTGGTAAACGGAGACAGAGCTGCAACCTGAGCTGCTGGAAATTTCTGCTGGTGCCTTGAATTGCCCAGGTTTTGCTGGGGAAGAAAACTTTGGCACAGCCATTTCCTGGGCCACCATTTCGTAGTTGTTTGATGCATCCGTTTAAATTCCAGCAAAACTTGAGGAAAGCACGCGTGAGTATTCAAAGCTTTGGGTGGTTTTTAAACGTGATTCCACATTAAGGAATTTATGGAAGATGTAAGGGTGGAGAGGATTGCTCTGCCAGCAACACTCCAGAGAAGGATTCGCAGTTTGCAGCAGAGATCTTGAGGAGAATTCGTGCAGTTTTAATTCCTTCCAGCGGAGGACAGTGGTTTACAACAGAAGGAGCTGAAGGGCTGCGTTTCATCTGGAATTACGTTTCCCGTGGTGGCAGCACAGGGAATACACCTTGCCCAGGTTTTACGTGAGCTAAGGATGGAAAGCCCCAGCCTGGTCTCTACCTGTGTTGCTCCAAACACCAAAGTTTGCTTAAAAATTGCCCTGGAGCTTCCAAACGATCCCTGCAAGGGTGAGCTGATGTAACAACCACAACTTATCATCACATTCCTAGACGGGGACAACTGGAACCAGTGTTCAGAATGCTGAAATATTTTAAGAACTTTTTCAGAACTATTTGTAGGATTCAGGATGCGTCAATTTAACTGTACAATACAGTGATTTTCTGGCCGAGACTGCACGGCTTTAAAGGCTTGATTTCCACAGGGAAAAATCTCTTATGTAATATTTAATATTTGAAATAAAATGCTGAGAAGGCACGTATCTTAATTATTTAGCTTCTGACACATACCCTGCCTTTAAAAATTCAGTGTCTGACTGCAGATCTGAAAGACTTTCCTATAAATAAGTTATCTTCTCTGAAGCTGAAACAAATTTCAAAAAGTATTGCGATGCTTCTTAGCTGATCAGAGGAAGCACAGGACTATTAAAATGTAAAAAAACCCATGTATTTGAATATTATTTTAAGGAAGAAAGCCATTCCAGGTGGTTGGAATTCTATTAAAAAGGTTCAGGGAAAGCAACTTGAACAAAAGGAAATTAATTTCCCTGCTCCAAGTACTTTCTGTCCAAGTCAAGTACAAGATTGAGGGAGTAGTTACAGCTTCTCTTATCTACAACAGACCTGTTTCTGCAGCAAGTATCTTCTAAATGGAAAGCATTCTAAATTAATTAAATAAACCTCAAGAGACAGTAAACTAATTATTCTGGGCATACATAAGATGCTGTTGAGTTAATCTCTATGAACACAAGTGAGTTAAGTTTGTATTGACATATTGGGCCAAATTTATTGTCAGAGAAATTAACTTCAGGGGAGTTAAGCCAAGAGTGAATTTTTCCTCATTAAGGAGAAATAGGCCTATTGTCTGACGTGTGAGGATTTAGTGCCTCTTGGGAAAATCATATTGCACTTCAGTTTTATAAGTGATGAACTCTTGCACAGAGTTGTGCTTCAAAATGCACAGAAATCTGTTTAACCACCTCAGAGCTGGGCTGTTACACAGGACCCCTTTCATGTGAGCCCTGAGCTGAGCACTGAGGATGCAAGGAGTTCTGCTGAAATATGGAAATAATTATTCCTGAAGCTTCCCTACAGCATTCAAAGTGTTTGTCCAAGCAGGAGACACGACCCATGTGCCTAAATTTAACACAAAGTTAGTTCAGTTATCACAAAATGTCTTTGTTGTCTACACTTAACCTAAGTGAGACATTTTTGAACGAACACCTCAGAGAAATTTTCATCTACTGCAATTTTTCCTATTTAAAAAACAATCATTCACCTAAATTTTATAACAACTCAAGGAAGTAATTGCTAACACTAATTAAGAAATAGATATAGTAAGGACCCCAACTGGCATGAAGCTCTTGTCTCTAGATGAGCTGCTCAAGGCCCACCAGCTCATGGAGATGGTCCTCAAACTCCTTCAGCTCTAAATGTTCACCTGAGGTGACCCCAGAGTCCTTCCCTGTGCTAATGGGACAAATCCCATCACGTGTGACATTCCCAGCATCCCAGGGGACTCTGTACCATCCTCAGTGCTCCTTAGCATCACCTTTTCTTCCAGGCCTCTTCTCCACTGAATGTTTCTTTGGAGCTTTCCATCTCCACAATTCAGGGATACAACTCAGCACTGCTCACTAAAGGTAAAATATCGTTCTTGTTTAATTTATCCTCTCCTACTTTCCACCAACCTCTGGTTCACACAAGCATCCCAGAGAGAAATCTATTTTCAGCATGGCCAAGAGAAACTCGAGAAGTGCCCGAGGGTGGAGTGAGGCAGGCTTTGAATCAGGCTGGAACTATTCGGAAACATTTGTGAGAACTGGCACAGCTCCACGGAACCAAGGGAACTCCCTCGACACAAAGCAGAGGCCTCAAAATACCCCGAATATTTTCTGAAGTGTTAATAGTTCACCTCTCCTCCTTATGGGAGTCATTCTGGAGACATCTGTACTAAGTGCTATTAACTGCTGTCACCTCAATTTGGTTTTCAAGAGTCCTTCCCTCAATGTGAGACAGAAAAATTAATCAGAACTCAGCCTGACCCAGGTCATGAGGGCACACAGCAATTACCAGCCCTGCATCCCAGGGAACAAGCAGGAGAGAGGAGAGCTCGGGCAGGGAGGTTAATCCCATTGCCCTTGGGATCACAGCTTGCACCTGCACCTCCTCTGGCCCCACACTACCTGGGCTCCACTTAACAGCAGTGCAAACATCAAGTTTCAATCTTATTTAGACTTTCTCACCATCATCTTGGCAAAGGCAGCCTGAGCGTGGCTTTAAATACCTCTGAAAAAGAGCACGTTAAATTACATTAGGGAAACATCCAAAATTACTGGGTTTAAAATCGAAACCCCCAGTGCAGAGTATTATGGTGATGACTGAGAAAATTGCTATAAAAGCCAGGAGGTTGTTTTCTTAGCGATACCAAGAGGATCTTTCCCATTGTTCTGCCAAGACTCGCAGCAGTGCCAGAGATATGCAGCTTTTCCTGAGGTTCATCACTGCACTACAGCTGCTGCTTCAGCCATGGAAGAGTGGCAGCCTCCTGGAGAGTCTTAATTAAATAAAAGGCAATTTTAGAGGGTGGGGGGAGCATCACTGCAAAGTGAAGCCTTTGCTATCTGGATGTCAATCGACACAGAGCTGTATTTGCTCTTTGATTATGTTTATAAATTGCTTTCAAATCAAAAGCAAAATTATCACTGAATGATTCTGTTCAAATTATTTATCACTAGAGTTTACGCGGAGGTGGTCACTAATTTAGGTTATTTTTCGGCACATTTCCTCCAGGAAAGATTCCTATGCTTGAAGTTTGGGGATTTGTTTTTTCTTGGATGGGCATCAGATGTTATCCTGTTCTCTAGCATTGCTCCCAACCAGGATGAAGCACAGTGTCCATTTTCTAGGGATGGCACACAGGAGAAACTGAAAGCTGGTGTCCATTTTCCAGGGATAACACGGAGGAGGAACTGGAAGATGGTGCCATTTTCCATGGATAACACAGAAGAGGAACTGGAAGATGGGGCCATTTTCCAGGGATAACACGGAAGAGGAACTGGAAGATGGGGCCATTTTCCATGGATGACACGCAGGAGAAACTGGAAGATGGTGCCCATTTCCCATGGATGACACGGAGGAGGAACTGGAAGTTCCTGCTGCTCACGAGGAGTAACTGAGGCCCAAGGGAAGGGCAGCTCTCACCCAAGAAGCAGCAATGCCCCAATTAGAGTTTATTAAGAGAAATGCTCCCAATTAAAAGAGTCTGTGAGCACCAGGACTGAAACCCTTCCCCATCTCTGATCTGTCAGAGCTCAAAGTGCCAGTTGACTGTACAAAATGACAACTATCCAGGCTCATCCATTGCAACAACTGGCATCTGCTCTGGAGTCGTTTTTAGTTGGTTTGAATGGCACTAATTAGGAGTAGTTACACATAAATGACATCCCAAAGACTTGACACAATAAACATTGCTATCTAGTGCCATTCATTTGCTCTCCCCATTCAAGCACACACAGTATTTACGATAATTTCCATGTTCACTGCCACCTTTATCCCACAAATAAGGTCAGGAGACAGACAAACAACAAATATGGGAAGCACCACATGGAAGTTGAATACATAATAAGTTATCAACTGCTCTTTAAAGCCTGTGGACCAGGGTTTTGACGGCTTCTGGAAGGTGCAAATGTACCTCTAGGAATGTGGATGAGAAGGCTGCCTCCTTGTTTGACCTTGCAGAGAAGCCATTAGGATTCCTCACAACCACCAGGCAGCTTTATAAACACTATCAGAATTCCCCATCTTCCTCTGCTCTGCAGGCACAGAACAGTGCCAGTGAAAAATAAAGATATTTCTATTGTCTCATGGCTACAGACTGCTAGGAAAGAAGATGGAGATCCAACAAGAAACGTCTCTATTTTCCTTTTGCTGATTAAATGTCCTCTGTTTCTGCCCCAAGAAAAGGCAGCAACCACTAAGTGACTTTTTTTGACATCCACCACCCTACATTTTTAGCATTCCACTGCCTGTTTTAGACTTACAGCTTTTTTTAATCCCTGTTTCATTGCAC
This sequence comes from Falcunculus frontatus, assembly GCA_013398115.1. Lineage (NCBI taxonomy): Eukaryota > Metazoa > Chordata > Aves > Passeriformes > Falcunculus > Falcunculus frontatus. Next base: position 388,316 of record VZRV01005566.1, on the reverse strand, counting down.
GTGTCTTTAACACCTCATCCAAACTCTCTCACAGCCATAGTGCCACAACATTATTTTCAAGCACCTTTAAATAGTGCTGCTGATTAAATAACTTGTCACTAATGTGATTTCAGGAATCCAGAGCATCTCCTAAGGTGTAACCTTTACCACTAATTGCAAATATAGAACAGAAAATTAAGTCAGACTGACAGAATTAAATCAGGAACTTTCAATGCAATGTCAAATTTCTGACAAACTGCACATTACCAAAAAATGAACTATTTACTAAGTGATTACAAATTTAAATTTTCTTAATGATGTTTTTGGGCTTCACATTTTGCGTACAGCTTTGCAGAAGATGGAAGGAGAATAATCCCAGCTGATTAAGAACAGAATGCTCACCAAAGACTACCGGGACCTGTCAGAATTCTGAATCCCTTCCACCACCTTTGAAAAACTGGAATGTGCAGCTTCATTTCCATTGTTTCAGATCTCTGGCAATAAATGCAGACTTCGTTTTTTCTTAACTACTCCCATTCCCAGCTTTATGTGTGCACACACTTCCAACAACCTGACAGGAAGGCTTTGGAGTCTTCATTTGTTGGAGTCACAGCATAAAAGCCAAATTCCCTGTGCACTGAGCAGCGTCAGCACAGAACAAAGGAGGATGAAGAGAGACTTGATTTTGCGTCCCTGCTCGTATCACAGAGCACGGGAGCCTCGAACAAAACCTCCACAGATGAACCATTGCTCAGGCACTAATTAATTCTTCTCCAGAACAGACCCAGATAACACCCAACCTTCTTTTTACTTAACAGCCCATTTAACTCTCCCTGTGGACGATCCAACTCCAGCTGAACTATTTGAGCACACGCAGATTTACTGCAAGTGCTCTAAATGGAGAAAAGGCTCAAAACCTTCCTGAGGGTCTCCCAAGGTGTGTCTAAGGTGAACCACACTCAGCACGTGCCCAGTGTTCAAGGCACTACAGAGGGCTGGGTTGTGCCTGAGAGATTCCAGAGGTCTGGGAAACATTCCCAAGAACAACCTCATGGTTTTGAAAAGCTCTCACGGTTCTGCCCCACGAATGCCATGCTGCCTTCAGCACACAGACATGTGGGAGTGTGTGACAAAACCCAGTGTCCCCCTGCCCTTCACCAGGGCACACAATGGTGCTCTTGACTACATTTTATTTATAAGTTAACTCTTCAAAAAGGAGGTTTTTTTAATCCATTTTCACCAAAAACTGTGTAACCTCCAGAGTATCAAACTGATGAAATCTCAGGAGAAAGGATTTTCAGTACGAAGCTTGTCCTGTCATACACTGAGATGAAGCCCAATTTTAGAAACTCAGCATTACAAATACCCATCAGACCATGCTGACATTTCCAAAACCAGACAGGTACTTGGGCTCCTGCCTCAACATTGGTGCCAGAACTTCAGCATATTTCACCAAAGCAGACGTCAAAGCAGGCTAAAAAAATTATGCAACATTCTTTTTCATTCAACTTAATGCTTATATAACCAGATACTTTTCAATATCCCAGCAGTATCTCTGTGTATGGGTCCCTGAAAAAGACATTCTCAGTCCATCTCTGCCCACGGCAGCTGCCTATTCTTTACTTCCATTAAAAGACCAGTCTGGAGAAAATGGATCTGTCTTTTCCCCTCAAGGTTCTCAGTTTTGACAAAGCAGCACCATTCCCCAGGCACAGCTCCCCAAGACTATTAAAATCCTTATTTCATTGGAGCAGCTGTTGGGATGAGAACTAATAACTAGGTTATTTCCTTTTTTAACTTGTTACCTTAAAAGTTCTCTCATCTGACCAACTAGAAAGTTATTTATCACAAACACACAAATGATGTCTGAGATATGTAAGAATATTTTTAGTAGCAGCATTATATTTTAGGAAATAGTGGGTCAACAAGAGTTCCTAACTCAGAGTTTTATGTCTGTATTCACCAACCTGTTCCGAAGATGGAATTTTATTTAAGAAACTCTTTTATTCACTACATCACTTTTAGCAGCCCAACTCTTAAGAATGGTATTAAGATAAATTAATTTCAAAATCTTTTGCCTTTATTTGAGATCGCCAAAGGAGCAGGTGAATCAAGAAGCAGATGCAGTACACAACAGGATGCAAAGGTTATGGAAACAGAGCAAAGTGCCAAAAGACAGGGTAAAAGAGTTATTCACTTCTTTTTATCGCTAGGAAATGTGTAGAAGTTCCATAAACATCTTTGGAACTGTGAAATAGGAATTATTCAGAGGATTCACTTGCACAGCAACCCTCTCATACCTACAGGTTATCCCAAAAAAACCTGCTCTGTACCTGCTCGGTGGTGCAGACAATCAGCACTTCATTCCCTGACAGAAGATTTGGAATCAGTTAAGAGCCAGAGCTTTCTGTTCCACATTGATTATTCATCCACACAAATACAATAAATGCCAAAGAATATCCAAATGCCAGTGTGAATGACCACATTTCACTCTAGCATGAATTTTTTAATTGCACTTCCAGTTGTGAAGCTGTTATTCTAAAAAGCAGAATAAAAGCACCAGGCTTGAGGTTAAGCTGTAGTCAACACCCCAAACTCTTTAGAGCAATTTCCATACGGATACACAATGTCCTGCACTGCTTTTCAGACCCGTCCATCCACAACAGACACACACACCTACAAAACTGTTGTTTTTCAGCAATTACCAGTTATTCTGATTAACCCCTAACATATTTTCTTTCTCTGTGCCCTGGAATAACCAAATTCTAAGGTAAAACAGAAACAGGAGCAAAGCACACTTGTGATCAGCCCCAACACTTCCAGGCACAAGCATCCTTCCTAAACAGTTTCCTAGCAGCACCTTTCTGGGTTTGGCTTTCATGGCTGTGTTTTTCGGGGGTTTCTTTTGCTTTTTCAAGCAGGATCTCTGCAGTTAGAATAGTTACGACCATGCAAGAGTTTCCCTAGAGACCTTGGAGATGACTCCTGACTTCTGCACACAACACCTCCTTTCTATTCCAAAAAGCAGCTGGATTTCCAAGGCCAATCTCTCCTAGCTGGCTCTCCTCTTTCTGCTCTGGAGCCTCCTGGATGTGTTCAGCTGTGAACTGTGGTGGAACACCCTCGTCCTTCTGCATTCTGCACTCGCAACAGGGGACGAGGCACTGACCTTGCCACTGCACTGAATAAACTCTAAATATAGCTTGATTTCTAAGTATTCCAATGTTCTTTCACCAGTTAACTGTTAACTCATGACAACAGGCAAGTTTTGTCCCGAGGCACGCGTTTTTCCTTTGTTGTCCTCTTGTTCCAGGTTAGAATAAAATTGGTAAAGAGTCAAGATGACATTCAGGTTGTTTCTCGAGGCAGCTGCTCAGTGACTTCAGGGGGGGAAGGCAAAATGCACCCAGGACAAGTGATGCACCAACAGCTTTGATTTTGTGAGTCAGATCTTATTTATCACTCCCTGGGCCTGTGCTTTGGTTTTGTAACTCACCACAGAGGTGGTGTTGGGCTATTTGAACTCAACTCTATGGATGTTTCTGTGGAAAGATCTGCAGAATAAACTGGGCCTTCCGTCTGAAAATATCCTAATGGAGAGCAGAGGGAAGGAGGGATGGGAAGGAGGTGAGGAATCCTCTCTCAGCAGAGCCTTGCACATGTCCAGTCCCATGTTTCAGCACAGAAGTGACACAAGCACTGGTGTCACCGTGCAGGAACAGCAGCTGCTGAAAGGAGACAAACATCGCTCTCCCCTACCTCGGCTCCTTGTTAGATTTAGAAGAACCTCAACTCTGCTTTAAGCAATTTCTAATATTTCCTCCTCTGCTGGAAAGGTTTAGAGAGAGTGAAACAAAATTTCTCTCTTCTCTTCACCCTTCAGCTGTTGCAGAACATGCCTGGAATGCTGTGAATACTGGAGGAGCCCAGCTTTAAATAGTGGCAAGCCTTGGACATAATTGTTCTTTCCCTGTGTAACTGTGAACTCTGTAGGGGAAAAATCCACCTCCTTCACCATTTTGCCCTCAACAAACAGCTCTTCTTTGAGGCCCAATTCTACACCTTTTTCCTTCACAAGTATCCATGAAAGCTCTATCAGGAAACACCTCCTTGAGCAATGCCCAGCACATGCTGGAGCCTCTCCCACTGCTGCTCTCAACCATGGGCAGAACTCTTCCATGTTCACCCACACTCCTGCTTCCTTTTGGGAACCCTGCATTTGTTTTGTTGATTTAGCATTCAAACTAAACTCTCCTGTTACACTTGGGCCTCAGCATAAAGCTGTTTTGGATGAAGACTTCAGGAGCAACAGATAATTCCCTGTTTCCTTCAGGCAGACACTCAGTTGGAGCCTTCCCTTCCTCTGTCAAACGCCTTGGAGCACATCATTATTTATCCAGGAGTGCTCCAGCACAGGACACCTGAGCTGCCTTCCCTGGCCTAGTTCAGGTATTTATAGCAAAGCTGAGCAAAGGACTCCAAGGTGAATGTCCAGATATTTCAGCTTCCTTGAGGATTCTCCCAGCCTGGGAAGGAGTCCCAGGTTTGTGCTGGATTAAGCACAGATCCCTCACAGTGCCCCAAATACCCTGCACTGTGAAGAGCAGGATCTGACCCCAAAGGAGCCTGGCCTCAGACACTCACTATTTGTCCTGAAAAGTGTCCTTTAACACCTGAGCAAAAACGCTGAAAGGAATAAAAATTACCATGTCCTAGAATATTAAAATTCCACAAAAAGAATCCCCTCAGGAAATGTTGTGCTGCCTGCTCAGTACTGATCTCTCAGATTTTCCAGTTCCCATGATTCAGGATTACAACTGGAATTCTCTATTATTTTAGCCCACAATTTAGTATCAGCATGGGAGCACTAAAAGTACCAGATCAGAGGTTGCTTTAAAATGAGGATTTATGGAGGGCTATAAATCAAAAGGTATAACAAGGAAATTTAATAAAGATAACATTGTTATCGTCAAATGCAACATGGATTCTAATACACAAAGAGCAATTGTTTTTCCACATAAAAAGCTCTCAGCAAGAATTTTGCACACAGTGTGAAGCTAAGAATTACTGGAATAAGAGTAAGTTGTTCTTGGAAATTAATTTAACAAATAATCTTTTTTATTATGAAGCCTACAAAAGATAAATACCCATGTACTGAAACAGAATCTTTAACTTTATTCACCTCTGTACCCCATTGCTGGCATATTGCTCTGCCTCTTGCCTATAAACAACGAGGATTTGGGGAATACATCACAGATAAAAGCAGAATATTACAGGATTCATGAGAACTGCATCTTACACACGTGTACAGAATTAAAAACTTAAAGCAAAATCAAGTGCCAGACCAGGATCCTGTCTTAATTCGTTGGTAACTATGAAGATGCTGAATATGTTATGTAAAAAATCGCACTTTGCCTGTAGATACCATGGTTAATAATAATGATAAATAATAATAATCAAGGGTTGTATTCCCCACTCATTTCCAATATTGCTAAGGTGGCTTCTTGGAAGCAATTCCATGTTTTGTAGTAAAATGTAAACTTGTGGTTCTCTTTTTGACTGAGCAACTTTCGTGTGAAAGAAAGCAACATTTACATCTCATATCCTAACAGATAAATGGCTTCATTCGCTCAGTGGAAAACGTGGCATTTCTACTTTCCCTCCAAAACCACCCATGATCTGAGTTTAAGACATGATCATAAAACTTTTCACATCAATTACTGCAAATGCTGATCTCCCCAAATCAAACATTAATGGAGGAATATAACCTGACTGAAAAACAGCAAATTGCTCAAACAAAGTAGCTGTGGACAACCTTGAGAGGCACTAAAAACGCTTTGCTGTTCCCACACTGAGATCCCTGATTCCAGAGCAATCCCTGTGGTACCACACACTGGACAAAATGTCTCCCCAGTTTCGAGAAATAAAAAGCTGCAATCAGTGGATATTCTGAAAAGACTTCTCAAGAACGATTTTTGCCTTCCAGGAGAGTCCTGCAGCTTCCTCAGGTGGAAATTGTCCTGGACATACCCCGCCATCCAGCACTAACATCGATGTTCTGCATGCCAAGGACACCTCACACCCAACCCAGCCTCCTCAATTATTAAAGGCACAATTTTCTTCAGGCATCTTTTTTCATCAGAAAATTCTGGGAACAGACACCTCAGCCCTCTCAGGTGCTCTTATCTATAATTCACCATCCCAGGTTCCAGCTCGCAGAACATTTACAGGGAAAACCACAACTTGGCACGATCTTTGTCTGTGCAAGACAACTGATGGGAGCTGAGGGCAGCCCATGAGGGGTGATTTTGGCTGAGCAGAGGCAGCTGATGGACTGAAAAGCAGGACATGGAAACATGAAGATCTGAAACTCACTACACCTCTCTTCAGAAAAACATAATTTACAATTCCCAGCAACTAATCAGTTACTTGGAATGAAGAAGGAAGCAAAGCTGCTTGGAGTTTTGGAAGAACGGATGAAAAACATCATTTCAAACATGATCTGAACAAAACAGTCCAGAAATACAAGGTTCTTCTTCCAGGAAAGTCTCTTGGGAGTAATTCCTAATCACCACATTGCTGAGTTTGTCTGTTGTAACAATTAGCATCTATGAAAGCTGGAAAACTTTGAAGTTTTCCAGAGCTTTTCTTATTTCCTACAAAACCACAAAGTAAAAATGACAACATCTTGGAAAGCCATGCCATACAGATCATCTGGTCATGCAGATGTGTCATTTGACCTCTTTTCCTTTGAAGTCTTTTCAGATACAAAGCATCACACCAGCACTACACAGCTGGTGGGACTCTAAAAACCTGTTTCCAAAGGCCTGGACTCGGAGGGGATTTTTCCAGACCTCAGCACCACAACTGCCCCCTCCCTGTCGATCCCACGAGATGAAAACCTCATCTCTAAATGGCAGAGAGGCCCCTTTTCTGTCTATGACAAGCAGAAATCACCACACACTGGTCTATGTTTGTTCCTCCCCAGCCAGGCCAGAGCTACCCAAGCTGGGCTCACCCCAGTTTGAGAACTGGGATCACTCCAAAGATCCGTGTTGTTCTGCAATTGAAAGCAGATCATTCACATGGGGGCTGCCACGGATTTTGTAAATGGGTCTGGCTTCCATTTACAGGTCAATAAAGTGCACGTGGGAATTAAACAGTCCCAGACAGCCAGAATTTGGTTATTCAGTGCTGCAGGGCAGCACCCCCTCACAGGTATTCAAATACCACCTGTGCTTGGTCCTCCTCAAAACAGGAGATTTTGGAATTATTGCCATGCTCTACACTAGCCAGGGCTTTGAAATGCAGCTGCAGAAACCCATGGCTCAGAAGCCTAAAGGCCACTCAGGTGTGAGCCAATTCACTGCCCACTTTCAGAACTGTTCCTCACCATGGAAATCATGTTTTCACCTGGTGCTCAATGCAGGTTTACATACATTAACCCCCAGTTGTTTGTTTAACTCTCTTACAGTTTACAGCTGGTCCCAGATTTGCTTCGTGGTCTGTTAGAAAATCTCTAACTCTTGTTCTAATTCTCTTCAGCTTTTTTTTTTTTTTCAATTGCAGGAGCATCTCCAATATTTCCATGACAGAAAAGCTCATTCACAACCTTATTCAAGGAAGCTGCTTTGTGTCAGAGTGAAAAACACAACAGCCACAGTAAAATACGTTCCCTTCTCTCTAGAGCAGCTCGAGCTTATGAAGTACAAGCACTTAAATTATGAGCAAGAGCTACTTTATAAAATCAGGGCAATATTTCCAGTATTTGAAATGCTCATTGCTGCCTCTGTTTTGGCAGAGACAATCTCTGCACTGTTCAAAACAGAATTCATTATTAGCACTGAACAGGATAAGATTTAAAATGCAATCCACCTCTGCCTTTCTTTGCACACCTGAATTTTTGTAGGCGATTCCTTCAAACGTGGCATTCCCCAAAGGAGGCTGATTTTGTTAACAGTCTTCCAAATAGCCCAAGTTCTTTAGAAAAGCTGTGGTTCATGTTTTTCCATTGAAGAAAATAATTTGGGAGTCCACTGTGTCCTATGACCAATGTTCTGCCTTCCTGCTCCTTCTGCAAGCTTTGAAAAAAAATTAAAGTATCTTCCAGGTTTTTAGTCAGTTGGAAATGGTAATATGGTTCATTGATTGATCACCCAATTTTTTTACACAACTTTTAATAAAATTTATTTTCAATTTTGGTTCCCAGAAATTCTTAAGTATTTAAATAATTCCCTTTTTCGAAAACATTATTGCGATTGCAGATTCTGGGAGGTTTTTTGCCAGAAAAAGGGTGGAAAGAGATGAGTAACTGCAATCAAACCCACTTTAAAATGTTCCTTTTCAGAGTCAGATACTATAAAAACACCATATACACAACATTAATAGCACCATAAGTGTTTACAGAAGATATTCTGAGAGAAAGATTAAATTTTCACTCCATCTAAACAGAAACACCTGGATTGAAGAAAAAAAAAATATGCATCTATTTTGGGACATCAGAAGTCAGACTGGAAGCAAGAGACAATTTTCGAGGCTGTTTGGCAGCACATTAAATTGCAGAGAGTAGAACACACAAAACTAAGTCAACGTGACACTGAGGAAGAGCCATTTTACCCCTGTCAGACATCATTTTTGATATAATTAACCCACACCTACAAATTTTCTTCTAAGCCTTCTGCTCTACCACTCCCATTTAAGCTTTACTTAGACAACTGGGTTGTTTAGGATTGTTTTATTAGAATAACCGAAATAAAGCTGTCAGCTCTTCAGGTGATGGCAAGGTGGTATTTATCAGCTGCTGCTTCAGATTTGGGGAAAGGTCAAATCTTTGAGTATTTCTGTAGACTGGAACTTCCACATTTTAAAAGGATTAGGGGCAAACTCCCAGCACACCTCCCAAAAGGAGGAGTATGAGCAGCAGACTCCAGATGGAAATTGCAACAGACTCCCAGCTGAAAAGTAGACCCAAGTGAATGAATTCTTTCAGAACTTCAAGTAATATAAACAGAGTCATCCATAAAGGACCAGGCCTCCTTGGTTCTTTTATTTAACAATTAACCCTCCTGGAAAAGGAAACTCTCTCATCCCTAGGGAGCCACTGGCACCTTGGGCCCAGCCCTGCTGTACAAAAGAGTTAATTTGAATAAAAATTAGGCAACACCGCTGCCAATTAAGAGCGGTGGTGATTACTGGGTTGGAGTCGATTCACTCTTAAGGATCCTGGCCAGGGCTACAAACCCACAGGCAGACCAGGATGTTTAACTGGCTGTACCTGGGAATACAATTTTGCCTTAAACGTTGAACAAAAAAAAAAAAAAAACCAAACCAAAATAAACAATAAAAAACCCCAAACCAACCCAAGCCTCGACAGTTTTTCCTCTATGGATTAAACCTCCAGCAGAGCAGATCGTGCAAATGGTTGGGCTCTCTCTGCACAAACTGGGCTGCTTTTACCCCATAAATCACAGCCAGGCAGGAACCAAAAGCGGTGCGAGGCGAAATTTGCCATTCCATCTCCTGCTAAGACCTCCCAGCTGTAGACCAAGCCCGTGGCCTTTGCTAACGGGGATGAATGCATTAATTAATTCTGCCTGCCAGCTCACCTTACTCGCACGCACCGACTCAATATCGAACACAACGTCAGGTGCTCGCCTCCGAAGAGACACGGCCTTGCTCGTTAATTAGCGCTGCTCGCGGCTCCCGCTAACGAGTTGTGGGTTACTGAACAAACCAGCGCTTGGCTCTCCGGTGAGGGAACTCTGGCCCCAGCCTCACACTCCACTGCCACACTATTACCTGGTCTTGACTCCTGCCAGCACGTGCTGCAAACGCTCACCCAGCTGCTTAGAAATGGGCCTGAATCCTTGGATTATCCACACATCCCACTTTCACTCCCTAACACTTCCTTTCCTGCTTCCCCAGCCTTTAGAACACTTCCAGGGTACTACAGGCTGCGGTATTTTTAAACGCTTTAGACTACTTTTAAATTATTATTTTTTCCTTTTGCTTTATGTTTATCAATTTTTGAGGACTGGGTACAATTAGTCTTCTGCGACGTGGGAGCATTGCTATAAATTTGGATTTGCAAAGGAGAGAAAGCCCTGTGAGAATGTCCCCGTTCTCCAGCAGAAAAGGCTTCCTTGGCTTTACACACCGAACTCAGCACAATTAATTAAGATTCTATAAATTGCCATTCCAGAGTTCCTCCCAGTTCTCAAACCAAAATTGCCTTGACCTCTTTTCGAGAAGTCTTAAGTGGGGAAGAGTTGACTTTGAATAAAGATATTTTAAACAGAAGAGTATCTGCTAATATTAAACCTTATCACCTTCAATCTTCTCCTATCAAAACCAATTATCATGATATGAAAGTATTTTAACAACTAATTTTTTTAATAATTACATCTTGATTTCTTAGACTGGATGGATTATTGCAGCTGACCAAAAAGTCAAAGCACCAAAATCCATTAATTTTAACAATATTATAAAAGTTTATCTGTCAAAAAGACTTTGTCATAAACCCTAGATATTAAATTAGTAATATCTTTTCTAGAAAGTATTGAAAACTCTTGTGATATGCCCAAAAGTAAAAAATTTAAATTATCTTGCTTAAGGAAGAAACTGAAATTTCATCTTTGATATGAATAAAATACAGGTTAATTCAGGGTACAGCATGAAATAAAACCCAATTCTTGCATGTCTGGAAACACGACCACAAGTAGCCAATCTTCCTGTCATTTAAAATACTGAATTTCAGCCTGTAACTTTTACATTTAATTATCTCACCCAGTGAAAACAGGCAGAAGTTTTCAAAACTAATTTCTTATATAAATACTTCTCTTGACAGCCTTTCCAGCAAAGAGCAACCTAAATTTTTTTCAAGAATTCAGAAATAAAATGTGATCTAATTTTAAATGGTATGAAAATGGTATGTGTAATTTGGGTTTGGGGTGGGGTTTTTTTAGTTTGTTTTTAAAGCCACAAGCCCAGTTCGAAGATCAGAGCCGGCCTTAAAATAGTTTCAACTGGAAACTGCTCCAACCATTTCCAGAAGACCATCTAGTTCCTCATTCAATGCACCTACCTTGCGTTATCAACCGTATTTAACATCTCAAGTGGGTTTATTTAAAGTCATCCTGAACTATTTGTCTTGAACAGTCAACACGGAATCTGCTGCCAAGAATTAATGGAGCCACAACCAGCCCGTTGTACAAGGGATATTCAACTGATCCCCACCACCCTGCAGAACAACCTAAGCAGATAAGGGAGAGAGAGCCCTGCCAAAAGGGCCAAGTTCAAACAGGAAAAATAGGGCAGAGCGGTTAAAGCAGATGCAGTTCTGCCAAAAGGGCCAAGTTCAAACAGGACAAATACCCAGCGTGACCTGATCAACACTTGAAAGCACAGGGTCGCCTCCAAAGACTCGAGGTGGAAGAGGTACCTCTGTTAATAAAAGAGGCCACAAGGATGATTTCACAACCAGTTCGAAATTAGAGATCTTTAAGACCATCAGGAAGTAGTAGAACACAAAAAAACTCAACAAAAACCACCCCAAACAAATAAAGACCAAAAAGCAACTGAACAATACTGGAAGATGTATCTGCAAAGAAATTGTTATCAAAGGAAAACGGAGGAAAGCAAAGAAAGCTGAACCAAGAATGGTTTGGTTTGAAATCACAACAGAATAGAATTTTGATTTTTCTTTTTCAGGCTGTCTATAAGCATAAATTCAGACACAGAAGAGTCCACAAGGGGGAACATTACACTGAATTTGAAATGTGGAAAATGAAGATATTCATAACAAGGCAATTCGATTACTCAGATTTATCAGGGCAGATTTATCAGGGCAGATTTATCAGGGCAACTTTCCTGTCACTGACCACTCACACCAATATCTGCAATTGTTCAGTAACACAAGAAAATGTGGAAAATTTACAAGATTAATAAATACCTCCTAGGCATTACATAGCTTGAGATTTTTTTGTTGTTCCTGTCAGCCACCACCAGTCCTTGCAATCCACCAAGGCTACAACTTTCCTGGGCAGTCCCAGGCAGCAAAGATGTGCTATCAATTTCTAATAATAGAATGAACTTTTGCAAAATATTTCAAAATGAAAACAGGCTTAAGTCTATTCCCCTCCTTCCACCCCCCAAATTTAAATGAAGCTGGCAAAAATGTCTCTTAGACATCCCACGGCAGCCTCCTGCAACTGAATCTTTTAAGGAAGATTCAAGGAAGACTGAAGAAGTCCCCCAAATAAAATTTAGGGCTTTTAAGCAAGAATGCAAGAGGCTCAAAGTAAAGAGAAGAGGAAAGTCTCCCTAAATCATGGTGAAATAGTGCCAACAAGACAAGAAATCCAGGGGACCGCAAGCTGGGTCCCAGATTCAGGGCATTAATTCCAAATCCCTCATTCAAAACACGGTTTGCCCTTCCAACACGAACGTGGCTGGATAGAAGAGATGCCACAGGCTTGCAGAAGCACCCACTGGATTGTCCAGGGCAGGATGCCAGCAGTGCCCCCTGCACCCAGAACAGCAGCTGGAAGTGACTGCAGAGCAGGCCTGGATGTCCCCACAGGGACATCTCACACCCACAGAGAAGGTGAGGTGTCCCTTGCAGCAGCTGCTGAGCGTGGGGACATTGACAGGAGAGAGCAGACACAAAGATGTTCCCATGCAGGGAGTGGTGTGGATTGCCACCCCACAGCAAGTCCCACCCGATTTTTCTCTGTAATTTTGAGCTGTGAGCTGCGGAGACATTTGTGTCAGCATCAATACTTTGGGAAAAGTGGGGCAGCAAAAAGAACTGCCAGCATCTCATGGCAAAACATGCCACAGCGATCGCCTTGTTAAATAGGATTAACATCAGGAATTAAAAATAACATCTAGGTTTGGTGAAGAAAAAAAAAAAAAAACACTGATTTTTACCTTAAGAGTCCTCATCTATTGCAAATGCTAAAACAGAGTTATTTTTAAATCTTTTCAAACTCTGCAGATCTCTTACCATGCACATTCTTCAGGGCTGAAAGCACAAAATCTGTTTTCCAAAGACATTTATTTAACATCCAACCCAACCATGAATCCAGCTCACTCTCAGCTTGCACGTGGTGTTTTGGAGCAGCGCTGCACACACACGTTAACGAGCTGGGTGTATTTGTCCTCTGCTGAGGGGTCACTTCAAAACAGTGAATCAGACAATTTGAGCTTAATGACTTCTGCCATCTGATATTTCCTATTGAAGCAAATGAACTCGGCTGCGCTGCAGCATGAAACACAACCAAAGCAGCAGGGACAGCTCATTGAAGGAAACACCACCGACCTTTAGCACCTCCTCAGCTAAAACTGTTCCATTTCTCTGCTAACACAACAAACCTTGCACATCCCTCGGTGTGCACCATGGGCTTGGATGAGGGTTCACCTCTGAGGGTTCAGGTTGTGGATTTTACTTTGGGGGTGGCAGCACAGGAGGTGTAACAACATCACTGAGAGTTCCTCGGGAACAAACCCAGCAACACATTCACAGAGTTTCCTTAGCTATCTGTGAATTTTCAAAACTCATTGTAGAGTCCTTCGGCACCCAGAGCTTGGAATCATCAGCTGGACAAGGCACCAAAAATAAGCACGTTTATCCTCCTAGGGCCAACTGCAACTCTCATGTAACAGCCTCACGTAGCACTGAATTGTTGGAATTTATGACTCCAATTTTTAATTAGTGGTTTTAATTAATTGCAAGCGGTGCCCACTTTTAACCAGCACTAGTTAAGTTTCTTCACAGACTTGCTGCAGTAACCAGAGATATAGGGGAGATTAAGGCCTGGAAAGCTGGAGAAAAACACGATAAAAGGACTAAAGAATGGGGACCAAATTAGCATGAAGAGCGAAAAATCAATAACCAACAGAGGACAGAATATTAATTAATGAAGATAATCATGTCACTTAGAACCAATAAATATTAATTTATTCTAAAGATGCATAAATAAGTGAAAAAGTTTTGTATCAGCATTGGTTTGGAGGCTGGAGCTTTGTCAGCCGCTCACCTCTCGGTCAAGAATGAAGTAATGCCTTACTAACATTAAAAAAAGAGTTTTAGAGAGGGTTATTTTTCCCCATTTTTGGAGCATTTTGGTACCATCATCACTCCTGTTTGATGCACCTGTACCACTGATAATCACCTACAATTTACCCCTGTGCTCCCCTCAGATTATTGTGTCTGAAGTCCAGAAAGCAAATTGCTCTGAACACTTCAGTGGGCACCCGCTCCACATCCCCAGAGAGGCAGGGTGAGCTCTGTCACTCTGTCCCTGCAGTGCCCCACACACCCAAAAACTCACTGGCTTGAGAAAACAATGGAACAAAGGAGCAGCGCAGGCACTCAGCACCCCCACGGGAGAGCTGCACAAAGTCACCAGGGGAGCACACCTCAATGCTTCCATCATTTTCCAAGTTTACACTGTATTTCCAAAGCAGGAAATGAGGGGGCTTTAAAGTATTTTGAGGTTTTTCTCTCAGTAAAAACTCAACATTTTGAGTAGTGAAAATCACAGGTTCTGATCTGGCCGGCCTCTTCACTCTTTGGATTCATTATCACAAACAGGAGGGATTTTCTCCAGGGTTTCCACGGGCTAAAAGTCACCTGTGACACTACAGTTCAAGGACAGGCAGAGATTTTGGCTGCAGAGGCGAAGCTGGATGACTTCTGCTATCCATGGAAAACCACGCAACAGCCATGACCCCACTGGCAAAGTAGAATGACGATGTAATGTAGCAATTCCTATTACTGTAGGGCTTTTTTTAATGAAAGCAAAACCACTTCGGGGTGCAAATAAAAAGCAAGCAAAAGCAAACTAGAAAAAAAGAGAATGGCTCAGGAAGGAATGATCATTCTTTTGAAAACTGAGCTCCTGTGCAGGTAAAGAGAGGGGGCAAACACATGACCAAAGTGAGGCAAACTCAAGGAAACCCACGGTGTCCCCAGTGGCCGCCCAAGCTTCCAAACTGAGGCAAACACCTGAGACTGCCAGGAAAATGCTGCGAAAACCCAAGTGGATTTGCTGTATTAAGGAAAGAACTGAGGTGCCCAGACGAATGCTTGTGCTGAGATTATGATTGCACAGCGGCCCTGCAATCCCACAGCATTCCCATACATTTGTCTTCCACATTGATGCTGCCACCGTCCTGAACAAGCAGCATTCAGCCTGTAGCACCTCGTTTATGGAGGCAAAGTGAAATCCTGCTGCAGTTCACGAGGTACTTACTGGATGCTTTAAGAGGATTCTCCTCTCTTATTCTGTACCTCCTTCAAGGGCAAGCTCACCTTTTGAAGCACACCTGTCAAGGAGTGGGCTGTTCCCTATTTCCCTTCATCTCCAATGCTAATCAGAGGAAAAGAATCATGACAGCTTTTGAACTACTCCATAATTTTAGTCGGTTTTCCTTTCCAACACTCATTTTTTCAGACTTTCTGTACCTCAGAGGACTGCAGCTACCCAAGCTGCCCTCACACTGAAATAGACTGTTCCTCTGTGGAAAGTGCTGGGGAGGAGAGATTGACACAAAACGCAAAAGGAATAATCAAAGGAGCAGCACAGCCTGTGGAAGCTCAGGTTTGCGAGTCTTAGCAGAACTGACTCAGCTCACAATCCACACAGGAAAAGAGTATCTGCAGTCCCTAAAGAATTTCATTTGAAAGCAAAGAGGAAACAAGGGCTAGTAAATGCTATTGTTACAGAAATAGCAGCTCCATACACTCAGTTATTTCTATTACACAACTGAAATCCTCTGCATTTAATAGAATCCGTGGCTGCATTGCCAAGTTCTGGACTGGCAATTAGGATGGGACATTGAAATGCATTGTTTTTCCAGCTCCAAGGCAAGGACAAGGAATGGGATTTATAATGAGCATTCAGAAGGGGTTTCTTCCTTCTTTAAAAGTTAAAAAGGAAGTTACTATGCCCTGCTGAAAGCTGTGCCAGAGAATGTCATCTATTATCTGTGAAAACAGGTTCTTTACGTCTGAGGTAATCATCAGCTTTTCAGGATGTTGGGGAGGCTGCTTTGTCCTTACACCTTGCAGGATCTCAAGCACAGTTTCCAGAACACCTACACAAAAACTCCTGGAGATAGAGGAGAAATAATTTCTAGAGATATTTAGAAGGCAAGGCAGAAACTATGAGTGCACCACATTAAAGGAAGCCAGCACTGAGGGAATACAGATATGTTTGTCTTGGAAGCACGTTGAGCTGACTGTCAAAAATACATATTTGGCTTTATTTTCCAGTCATCTTTACAAATAACAGGCATGTCAAACACCAGCCTCTGACTTCTTGGAGAACAAACGGAAACAGTAAATTTGAACACTCTAGATTTGAAGGGTGAGTAGTAATTGCAAAAGGGACGGGAGGCAGGAAATCATTACTGCTCCTAACACAGTTCTTATCCCAGGTCTGTTGATAAAAGTTTTCTTAAAAGAGAAATGACCATTTAATCATGCTAATTCCACTTGCAGGGCTGCTGAGCTTAGACTTGCATGTTGAAGCCACTGCCCCCATTTTATCCAAAACAAATAGCACAATCTTCTTTCATGAAAACACAGAAATGCAATGCTGAATAAAAGAAAAACAAAATTCAGCATTTCATTATTGTGAGGAATGGCATTGTCATCCTCTGTCCAACCCACAGATGACCCTTACAAAGACTTTAGCAGCAAAATTTCCCAATTTCCATGGTTCAGCTGGAAGCAGCATCACTGCTAGCAGTGACACTTAGCAAAATGTCTGGGAACACCTAACAGAGACTCAAGTCATTGTTTTATCTCTACGTTTTAAGGTGACGCTTTAAAGGGACCAGGTTTTTGCACCCCTGTAGGTGTCACCTGAGACAATGAATTAAGAGCTGTTCTCTTCCAGCAGCGCCAGTCCCAACAGGACAAAACCACTGCATGGCAACTCTTTGCTTTCACAGGGCACGGACAAAATAAGGCAAAAACCCTTCTTTGTCTCTGATACACTGCAAAGGCAAAGCTTAATTCCATCAAGGGCACACTGGCTCCATCGATTGGATTATTCATTTGGTGTAATGGACTTTGCTTTCTTCCTGCAGCCTTCTCAAAACAAGAACAAAATGAAGATAAATCAGCTCTCACTCAAGGCTGACAGTCCATAGATATTTATGGATTTGTGAGCCCTGCAATACAACAGGAGGGAGGCATTCCCCAAGGATGTTTTCCTCTGCAGTCCTGTTGCCCTCACAGAGGCTCCCCAGCCCAGGGACACACCAAGGAAAAGCTGCAGCCACCCCTCCCTCAGGTCTTTCTTTGCCATCACTGACTCAACCTCCAGCTTTGCCTCCCCCAGCACAGGACACTCCAGCCCAGAACGGTCCCTGTTTGATCCTTCAAGCAAAGGCCTAATTGCCTTTTTCCGAGGGAGCACCACCAACGTAATCCCAGTTTGCCATTGGGACAGCTGACGTAGCTTTTATGGAATACAAAGATCATTTCCCCCATCGTTATGTACTCTATGCCCATTATGTTGAGGGCCTGGCCTCATCTTTTTCTCACACAATGAATGAGCTGATTATGTTAACAAACTCAAACCACTACTCGTAAGAATGAGATTACAGGTTTATCAATTTATTACAGCCCCATATAATGGCAACACTTTCCATCACTCATTAATTCAGCAGAAAGGCATTGACTCACTGTATTGCATCACTGCATCCAGATCAAGGAGAAACTTGGGGCACAACACGTTATGGAGAATGTTGACCTGTGATAATCTCTTTGCAAAGAGGGAAATAATAACAGAAAGCTGCTGGGCCAGGTTTTCCTTTGACTTACTATACGTTGTAGTTGTAATTGAGTTAAACTGCAGTGAACAAACACTGGTCCTGTGCAGAATAGGTGCAAAAAATCTCACACCCATTTATTGCTCTGTTCATTTAGATCTGAGGTACAGGGGCAGAATGGGTGTCTGTGGTCAGTATACTCTGCCTGCATGTATCTGATGCACTGTCTTACAGGGAAAAGGGGAATTCAGCTTGCACGAAAATAGCCTCCTTTCTAAGTGTTACACCTGCTGAGGTAAGATAATCATTGAGAGGAAAATGATGTCCTGGGTAATCACATAAATAAATCAGCACTGAACTCAGAAAATCTCTGATGCTGCCTAATAGAAAAAGCAGAAGACACTAATTCACTGTCTGCCTTTCCCGGCCTTACTTTAAAGCACTGCCTGTTACCCAGAGAGAACCTTCTGCAAGCCATTTAGGATTCTCAAAAGAGCAGGTATCTCCTTTTTTTTGTAAAGCTTTATGGGGAAAATGCATCATGCAATATCTCTCTAGTTCTCCACGAGCACACGAACAAAGCCAAAGTAAATCAGCAAGTGGCACGACATGCCAGAACCCAGAAACAAAACGAGCAATGAAATTGGACTTATCACAGAGAAAAATCTGAGCCATTCATTTGAGATGCTTATGTTTGGGTAACCTTTGGAAGAATGTTTGCTGTTCCATTATACAAACAATGGAAATATTAGATAAGGAAAAGAACCGCCATTGCCAAGAAAGCTCCCTGCACCCCTTTCAAATCACTGAACGTGGAGATGTGATTTTATGGAAATATAAAACGCTGCCTACAGCAGGAGTGTCAAATGTACAGCACCATTCCTCCCACCCCAGAGCTCCTGTGGGTCCCAGGAGGGCAGTGCAGGAACCCCTGGAGCAGCACATCTGCCTGGCACCGGCCCACGGACACATCAGGACACAGGAGCCAAATTCAACCTCCCTAAGGCCAAGCCTTAGAGCTGGGCCAGGCCTGTTGTGCAGGACTGAGACAGCCCCGTGTGCCAAAGCAAACCTGCCACGAGTTATTCACACACAACCATCTCGCCTCGCTCTTTTCCAGCTGTTCCCAGTCCTGAAAGGCCCCCTGTGACAACGGTGTTCCGTGAGACTTGGGACAGGATCAGCACTTCCTCACAGAACAGAGCTGCAAAGAGCCACACAAGCAACGAGTGCTCCAGGGATTTTCCCTGTGGAGAATCGGGGCAGGAGGAGTCCCTGGGTGCCGGTGGGGAGGCTGCAGAAGGGAAGCCCCTGTGCACAGCCTGTGCTGCCTGCTCTTCCCAAGGAGTCACACACCCCTCTGGATCCCCCAGAGATAAAGGCAGAGAATCATGGAATTATTTGGGTGGGAAAGGACCTTTAAAGGTTGTCCAGTCCAACTCAAAACGACAGAGTTGGACTGGACAAGAACAGAGACAGAGAGAATAGAGAGAGAATAGAGACATCTTCAGCTAGGTCACATTACTCAGAGCCCCATCCAACCTGGCCTTGAGTGTTTCCAGGGATGGGGCATCCCCCACCTCTCTGGGCAGCCTGACCCAGTGTTTCACCACCCCCACTGAATGAAATTTTCTCCTTGTATCTAATCTATATCAACTCTCCTTCAGTTGAAATCCATTACCCCTTCTCCTATCACAACAGATCCTGCTAAAAAGTTTTTCCCTGTCTTTCTTATAGGCCTCCTTCAAGTACTGGGAGACTGCAATAGCCTCTCCCTGGGGCCTTCTCTTCTCCAGGGAAAACAAACCCAGCTGGGATACACATGAGGGGTTCTGAACTGCAATTTCCAAATGAAGAAGCATCCAGGACCCCCTTCCTTCCTAGCCAGCCTCTCATGGAAAGAGCCAGACTTTGCCAAGCACAGATCCCTGGGAGCCTGTTGGGGCACTCAGGGGGCACCCAGTGCCCACTGATGGAACCCCAGGAAAATGCCAAGTTATCCAAGTTTTCACCAGCTCAGCCACGCTTGGCACTGCATGAACCAGGTGAAATAGGAGTTTAAAGTTTGTCTGTGGTGCTTTTCCCACGTGAGGTAGGAAAAAGCCCCGCGAGGCCTTGGCCCTGACAACGCTGAGGGGTTTTTTCATGGCCAGGGCTGTTTTCATTGTTCAAACCAAACCTTCCGTGTGGGGAGAACATGTACAAATAAGGGCTGGATGTGTACTTGGAGCTTGGCTGCTGGCCTGGGGGGTTGACAAATGGGCCTGAACTACAAGAGATGTTTTGACACCACAAATAAGGACGAGGAATTAGGCAGTGTGGTGATCCGGAGAGAGGATGAGCGGGTCTGCTCTTACAGGGCTTTTAAGATGCTGCTTTGAAGGTTCCCAAAGTACTTCAGCTCAATGTCACATAGAAACTTAAAATCTGCTTCCAGAGAGCTGGCAATGTGGCTTTTAAAAAAATTATAAAATGAATCAATCAAATAATATCCATCCTAACCTTAAATGCAAAATCATGTAAGAAGATCTTGAACTTATGGACAATATTTAACGGGTTATACATGATCAAGTGTATTCTTTTAACAATGAAAATGATGCCATCACCAATTTCTTTACGTTCGTGGTCTATTTTGACAGTGTGCTTTTATAAAGCTCAGTCTCTGACAATCACAGAATCAATTATTTTATATTTCTGTGTTAAACTTCTGTTTGTCTGAATCAAGTATTTTTCACTTCTTTCCCAATTTCTTTCCAAATTCTTTCCATTTCTGTAGCTGATTGAACACAGTGGTGCACCTGACTGCAATTCAGTGTGAAGCAGCAAGAGCAGCTTCCAAACAGACTATTAAGTTATTAAAGGTGCATTTTTATAGAATCAAGTGTGAGGAACCAAAACTAACAAGCATTAAAAGCAGCTGTTTAATTTTGTGGCATTCAGTCTTTCTTCATCTTTTACCTCATCTTTAAATCTTTGAAAGACTTTTTAGATTGCAATAATGAAAAATAAACACACCTCCACAGCTGGCCTAATTGATACTCAGATATATCCTCCACACAACAAACATGCATTTGAAAAGAGAGAGAACTTCTCTGGTAGTTCAACTAAGGGCAGTTGTGACGATTAAAAATTCAACCTCTACAGCAGAAATATTATCAGTTGACTGTTAATTGATGTTGTGTCTTTCCATAAAACCTTCTCATAGTATCCCTGAGACCTACTGCCAGAAAAAAAATACCAAGACAAAGCTGAAAGGTTCTCCCCCAGTGCACTCCACCAGCCCATTTCTAGAACCTTAACCAGTTCTGTATCCACTACATATCAACAGAAAAACTTCTTCTGTAGTGCTGTAACGTCATCACCAACGTGTGACACCTTCTGGAGCTCCTGTTTGGGGTGTGATTGCACAGATACCACCACGGAAAGGTTCTTACTTCACATAAAAATTTTAAAAGCATCACTATACTGTGATGGGGCACTGCCCAGGCTCTCCAGGGAATGGGCACGGCCCCGAGGCTGCCAGAGCTCCAGGAGTGTTTGGACAATGCTCTCAGGGATGCCCAGGGTGGGGTTGTTGGGGTGTCTGTGCAGGGCCAGGGGTTGGACTCAATGATCCCTGCAGGTCCCTTCCAGCTCAGGGCATTCCACGATTCTGTGCACAGTGAATTCTTCACTTTTTGCACACCCTGGAAATTACAGCATCCAAGCGTTTCAACCAAAAAGTCATGGAAGTTAATTCACTGACATACTCCTATAAGAAATAAACATTTTTATAAGGGAAAGTAGATGAAAAACTTGCTGTAAACCGGTGGGTACTCTATAAAATTGTGTGTAAATATAGCTAAGTATTGGAGAGAGTGGATTCCAGTCTCATTTGGTATTCATCCAACCAACTCATCCCATTTTACCAGCTGTCCTTTATAAGGTATCACTGATGCTCCAGTGGGCCTCGGAGACTCCAATTGCATGGAAAATTATACAACTGTCAGCACAGCTCTGCCCAAGGGGGGATTCAACATTGTTTTGCAAAGTGACAGGCCTAGATTCTACCTATATGTGGTATTTCTGGGATAATGAAAGTGAAACTAATCTGAATATAAACATTTTCAAAAAAAAATTCAAGTCGACACATGTGTATTTTCTTGTATAAATTATTTCCATAGATTTTCTTTTCTTAGGGAGGTTCTTTTTATGAGCACTTAAACGGGAGCTTTTCACTATAATATAATCCCTTTAGGGCAGGAAATCCCTCAGGCATAACTGAGAGCTGGGATCCCCGCTGCATCTATAGCTAAAGGAGCAATCAAAGAAAATTCAAAGGAGAGACTGAAGTCTTGTAACCCATAATAATATTATTAATTCATTCAGCATGCAAACATTATTCCACTCAATATTCAGCAGACTTCCCCAGCTCCACACTGAACTGAGACAGGAATTCACTGGGAAATGAACCTCACAACGGCGTCAATGACATCTGAGTTACACATAGGACATCTTAACTCGAGAAGTTCAGGGCCTTTAAAACAGTTTCAAAAGGCACTTCTAAGTGTGATTGATCCCACCGATCAATAGGCAGGACACCAAATATTAACATGGGAAATGAATTGAGTCAACTCTGAGCTCATGACTACTTCTCATTTTCTAAATAAACCAGTAAATTCAGGTTGGACCACATTTTACCAAATTATCATGTCCCTGCTGCCAGGAAACATTTTTTTCCTGCGTTCCAGTAACTGTTTCAGCAATTATCCCACAGAATTACAAGAACTTTGCAAAGATAAATTCTGGAAGAGCTTACAAGGCAGGGAAGAACCAAGTTCTACAGTCAGGTCCTTTTCACTGTTTCACAGTCACTCAGGACTCCTGCTCAGCTATCTGGTTTCTTGAAAGAAGTGTCCAGCAGAAATTCTTACTCCATATTTCCCATAAAACCACGTAAGATGTGCAACATACCAAAGCATGCAAAACAAAGGAAGTTTGGTGAACTGTGCTTCACCAAAAATAATGCCTGGTTGGAAAACTGATTTTGAGGCATTGCAGCAAATTGTGGTTTTTCATAAAGGTGTTCAATGAGGAATCTACGGTTTGCTGCATATACCAAAAGATAAAACTATGTCAAAATTTATTTGTAAATCATGTCTACTTGATGTCAGAATTCTATTTCCACATAAGAAACTATTATGTTTCTTTCCTCTAAGAATAGTCATATCTTCAAGAATATTCTCTTCACTGAGCTTGGAATCAAGAAAAACAATGGCTTGGGACTTAGAACTAAATATAAACTCATATTTGCCATAACCCTTTAAAGTTCCTCTGTTGTGGATACTTTCTTTCCAGTGAAAGTTTCCAAGTTTGACAAGACATATTTCAGAGAATTTTTCCAAGCAAAACAATTAAAAATAAGATGTAAACTTCATGTGACTGGGAATTCCTATTATGTGATCTGCTTGAAAATGAAAACCCAGCGGAGCCTTCACCATTCCAAGGCTATGCTGATTGCCATTTGAAGCTGGAAAGGTTTTTCCCTAATGCACAAGTGATGAAGTGCACGTAATGCTCAGAGGAAAGTTACCTTATCTGCAGTATCAGATATAGATTACTGCTGGAGTCAGCGTGCCACGCTGCTGGATCCATACGCTCTGTTCCGATATGAGGAATTGAGTTTCCCTGATGTCATAAATTGAACACATAATGCAATTAACATCTCCTTTGAAGTTCACATTGACCAGGTAACCACTAGAATGAGTTGGCGAAACTCGACTGAAGTCACCGCCGCGAACTCGGCTCAGACAGAGACTTCAGCTCTGCAAACGTGGAATTCTTGAAGCTGAGACATTGATAGCTGCTCCTTTGGGACCCCCTCAGCTGCGGTAATTTATGGTATCACACTACAAATGACATGTTTATGATCACACCAATATTTCCAGACTTTGAGGCATTTAAACAGAGGAGGTAACTAAATGATTAATTTTAGAAAGAAGAGAATGGAACAAAGCCAAGACTTCTATCTCCTTGAAAAAGAAAAGAACTTAAAATGAACATCTTGGCTACTTTACAAGACTGCAGAAATATTATAGACTGAAAGACTGTGTAATTTCCAAAAGTGTTAATACTCCTTGGAGATGAAAATATAGTGACAAAAATAGAATTCTCAGAATGAAACAGAATTTTGCTTGCACTTAAAGAGAAAGAATTGGTGATCAAGAAAACTGTGTGGAGGAGAGGGAAACATTTCACCACTGTCAATGCTTTATGGGGAGATATTTGGTTTGAGCATCGAAAAACAGACTAATAAACGATGATCAGGTAGAAGACTCTAAAAACACTTAGAAAAATAGATCCTGGAAAGTTATGATTGGTATTATTGAATGTAAGAAAGTAAGGAGTTTAATTTTAGACACAACAGAAGTCCAAGTAATAAACACATTGATATAACCACAGACTGATGATTTAAGCAAAATTATCTATGGTAATATAATAAGTGAAGATTAGTAACTTATCTACAAATATAAAAATATGTTGATCTACACAGTAACATAATGTGCATCTCAAAAGGTCATTTCATACTCTCAAGATGTCCAAATACCTAGAAGCTGTTTTGAAGCAACTGTTTTGCACCTTCTTAGCCCCAAGAGCAGAGGTTCAAGTCTCTTTGCAATGCCTAAAATATGTGCTGATTTTTTTGTGTCATTTTAAGAAGGAAGAATGAATGCATTTAGCCATTAGAACAAAAAGCACTCCTTTCACTCTCATGCCAGCTTTAGCTATAGCTGGGCTGGTTTGCCTTCTTTCTTAGAACACTCTTGGTTTACTATTGTTGAAAATAATGGAAGCACCATGAGAATTCTGTTCAGGTTTCAATCAAAACCTTTTTCTTTCATTGTCTGGAGAGCACTTAGGCAAAGCCCCCAATCTGAGTGAAGTCAAAAGTGCTTACCTTCTGTTGGTGATGTCTTCAGATGTCTGCAGAGCCCCTCTGTTTCCCCATATGTCTCTTTAATTTTTACTACTGCTTCTGTCCCTCGGAGTTCCATGAGGGAGCGCAGTTCCTGCAGTGTGCACCCAAACTCTCCTGCATGGTTGGCCTCATTTCTTTGGTTCTTGGAATAAAAATCGCTATTTGTCATGTCACCCATCGTGGCTGGTTATATTGCTCCACTCGTTGTAGTTGATACAATCTTAAAACTGTTTAAAAATTGAAGGAGAGGAATCTTGAATTCCAATCTGAGAAATTAAAAAGAATCCCGCGTGTGTCCGGCGAGCGACGTGGAGGATGCCTCTGGCGTGGAGGGTGTCCCTGACTGACTGGAGGTCACAGAATGGCTGCTCTCAAGGCTGCAGACCAGCTCCACTCCATTCACCATTTCCCATTATGTTGCACCCAAGCTGTAGAATCTACATGGTCATTTCTTCCTCTGGACCTTTGGGAACAAGCAGAAAAGGCTCATTACAACGCGGCACAGAGGGGATGTCAAACGGGTCCTGGCATCTCCCAGGAGCCGCGCAGCACCACGGTGGGATGTCCTGGAGGTGCTGCAGGTCGGCAGCATCCACCCCAGGATAACACCAGCTCTGCCTTAGATAAAGCTCTCCACAGCTCGAGCACCAATAGCAGCGCTGCTCGAGTCCCAAGAGCAGCCGCTAAATGAGATGAGTCATGAATATTAATTAGTGAGCGATTAGCCCGGCGTGCAGGATGCACCCCCAGTACGTGCTCTGCTCCATACAGCCACCCTGAGCTGTCCTCTGGCCAGAACAAAGGCTCCCTGATAAGGCTCCGAGGTTAAAAACGGGTTAAACGCTACCAGTTTTCACAACGGGTTAAAGCAAAACTGTTTTTCAGAGCAAGGGCAGTGAAACTGGGGGGGAAAACTATAGAGCCACCATCACAAACACAGAATATATTTAAATACATTACATCTTGCAGCCTTGCCTTCTGTGCAAGAGAGCACAGCCTGAACGCACTGCGATGTCTGGGTTGGAAGAGGCAGAGCCTCTCCTCAGCCAGGCACCCACTGGGTCCCTTCCCCTGAGCTGGGCTCTCTCTTTTTCCTTCTTTTCCCCTTATTTTATTTTCTTTTTTCCCCATGTGCAGTGTTGAACGAGTCCCATTTGGACCATCTGGGAGCCAGTTGATTACTTCCTAAAGCCAGCCTTTAAAACCTGTTTCCCCTTCCCATATTCTAATGAAGTTGGTTTTAAACACTGCTGAAACCAGCTATTATATTTGGCACGCAGAGTTTTAACAGAGATTAAAGGTTTCTTTTTTGCCTCAAGCGGGTTAGTGCGAGTGCACTGTCTAATCTAGAGGTCTCAGAATAGTTTTCATAATAAAAAAGATCTTTCAAAGGGCACCCCAGCAGCCTAATGACTGACCAACCTGTCACAGGCAAAGGGCACATGTTGAACTTTCTAGGCACAGCAACCCCCAGTGGCAATGAGTGCCCAGATAAAGCACATCAAGAGGAGCCCGATGCGTTTCAAGTCCCGGTTTTATATTTGTGCAATAATTTTAATCTCCCACCCAGCTGCAGTTGACACAACACGGATGTTTGCTGTTTCCACCGTCTGAGGACGATGTCGTTGCTCTGCAGTGACAAAGATCAGGCCTGTGTGAGCGCTCATTTGGAGCTACCTTGCTCAATCAGCAAAAGTGAACCTCTACCAGCCCTCTCCTTTACAGCTTCAAACCTCAATATTCCTTTGATTTCTGTGGAAATTTTTTTTTTTAAAAAAAAGGAAGTACGAGTTTCACTATGGTAATGCAGACCACAATTAAAATATGAGCCAATTCCTACACATTTCTTCCACCCATCCTATTTACTGGTGCATCTTCTACTGCTAAGAACTTCTGCCACCCTCAATTTCACATACTGCTTTTCACATTCACGAGATGAGCATTTCAGCACAAAACGTGGTTTATAGGAAACAACAAAGAGAAAGTAAAAGCAGCAATTTAAAAAGGCCTTTATTTGCCAAGAAATAGCCAAGCAGGAGATGGTGAACCACGCTCAGCTCTCCACACCTGCATCCTGGGCACTGTTCAGCCTCAATCCATCCCTAGGTAATTGCACATACAGCAGGAAGAAAAGGCCTTACTCACACTATTGCTTTGTCTGTTTGTAAACAGGATGGATCAGTATTCTGAACAGAAATAGCATCAGCCTGCAGCATTATTTGGAAAAAAAAAAAAAATTGCAGGCCAGAAATGTCACAGATGCCCAGTCAGACAGGCTTCATCCCAGGAGGCAGCAAATCAGCAGGGCCTCTGCTGTCAGCGTGCTCCTCCCTCCTACCAGCAGCATCCCAGGCTCTGCCTCTGTCAGCCACAGCAAAATGCAGATTGAGATCTGATTGTCAAAAAGACTCTGAGGCAACAGTAATAATAACAAATAGCTGAAATAACAGGCTGCTCTTTACTTCCAGTGGTTTAAAAAAATAAATAAATCTGTTCCTAAGTGCCGTTTGAAAGCTGGGCATCTCAAACGGCCATGATTTTAAGAAAAAAGAACACAGCAAAAACATTGATCTAATAAAAAAAAAAATCATCTTAAACATTGTTCCAAAATAATAAAATTGTTCTTAAACTGTCCCATAACACCACAGAGAAAAGACAATTTTGAGTATTTTCTGAGGAGAACCATCTACCAATTTCATTTGTGATACAAAGGGTACTAAACACAGCATCAAAGACATTTTCTTCATGATCTTTCTGTGTGATGTGTCCACCCCTCTCAATCAAAGCATCTCTTTAGGCTCCCTGTGCCATCACTATAAATTAATATATTTCCTCCTATTCTTAGAAATCCATTTGTCAGCCACAGCAAGACAGTGCTGTTGCCTTTCAGCGCGAGTCATTTGCCTGCTTCATTTTTGATTTCACCTCCGATTAAATATTAATCAATAAACAGCAAATATGAAGTTCACACTTCCTTCAGAGCTTCAAAACCAAATCACCGGGAGCCGGCGCTGCTCGTGACTCACCTGAGGCCGTGCCACCAGGGAAACACCACCTCACGTTTCTGAGAGGCAGATGGTGAAACGCAGCGGGCTCAGAGCATGGCTGACATTATTCCCTGCTAATGCAGCTCCCTAATCCCATTGGAACAGGATACTCAGGCTCCATTCCATCCCAGAATCTCTCCTAGGAAAAGGCCGGGCCCCTTGCCAGGCTGGCAGGACTGACACGAGACCATCTCAGCCCTCCTAAGTGGTGAATGTTGAACATTCCTTCACCAAAAGCTGAGGGATAGAAAAGCTGTGGCTGGCACGTGGCAAAATTCCCATTGTGGGGCTTTGCATCTCTGAAATACACCCAGTTACCAGAATTGGGGGAAATTAGGAGCCTTATCCTCAAGAAATCCCAGTATTGCACTGGGTTTGGGTGGGGTTTTTTTTGTTTGCTGTTCTTTTGGGTGGAGGTGAGAGAAGGGACTATTTTACAAAACACACAACATTGATGTTTTCAAGATGTACACAAGTTTTAGGTGAACTACCAAGAAATCCTGATTAAAGGAGGTGATACTGGCACATTTTTCAATCAAAATGATCTAACATCTTAACGACCCAATAAATAACGTGAACTGGATTTCAGGCTCTGGGTGCTGCTCTCACTGGTCTATCCATGGTGGGTTTAATTCATAATCAAAAGTCTCCTGGAACATAAAGAGGCACCACCCTGAAATCCTGAGAGCACAGATTTCCACACCATCCTAGAACAGGGTCACCACCTCCTCCTCCATGATGATTTGGTCTCCTCATTCCCTGCGAGAACAACTTATAAGGAAAACATCCCTCCTCAGACATGTTCAGCAAAAGAGAAATAAAAACTCCAGTAAATGAATTTCACACACAATGTTGTTTGTTCTCCCAGACAAAAACAGTCACTTTTAACGAAAGTTGTTTTTACTTTTTCTTCCCAATGCTTCTGAGACTAGAAAACTGAGTGAAAGGTGTCCCAAAGTGCAGTTTGAAAACAGTAGAATGCTGTGGAGCAGAGATAAAATC
Organism: Falcunculus frontatus; assembly: GCA_013398115.1. Classification (NCBI taxonomy): domain Eukaryota; kingdom Metazoa; phylum Chordata; class Aves; order Passeriformes; genus Falcunculus; species Falcunculus frontatus. The sequence continues at coordinate 359,543 of VZRV01005566.1, read as the reverse complement.
ACAGCCCACTTAGACACAACTCGGGTAACAAAAGACTTCACACACCAAAACACCTGAGTAAAATACCATGATTATTTTCCTCATTAAAAAGTCAAAATATCCATCTGCACCTTGGTCTGGGATCTTGTCAAAGATGGATTTTTGTTGCACAAATGCAATATAAACTTGAGCTGGCTGCTGTTTGGTTGGTTTTTTTTTTCCAGAGTGGCTGTGTCTGGGGGAAGAGCCTTCCAGTCCTGTAGAGCCCAAGTCAAATATTTTTCATCTCCTAGCTGCTCAGAGGAAATGCAAGCCAATTAAAACAGAAGCAATTTGGATGAGCTAACTGCAGGCCTGCTGGGAAAACTATTCTTTGATTTCCCTAATCAGGAAAAGTCTCATCTTGGAAGCTTGTAAATATTTTCACAGTGTGTTAGAATGCAGATATCATCCCCAAGTATATTCTGACATCTGATTTCATTCGGGCTTCTTCTGGCAGGAAACTTAACAGCAATGTAATGAACCAGCTTTCACCAGAGCAGAAACACTTGCATTTCCCAGTCCTTGAAGTCTGGACAAATAATAGATTCATGATTAGTCAAAACAATGAGGATATATTGATAATTTGGCTGTTTTCTCTAAGCTGTCACCTGAGATTATGGCAACTCCCATCTGACAATCTGCTGCTGGAGGAACTGTTTGATTACAGAATAAAGGGTGATCACTCTCAGCCAGGGCAGAGAGACCAGCAAAGGCTCGGTTCCCTCCTCGTGCAGCTGGAAGGTGGCACTCACAGCTGGTTCTCTGGGAATTAATCTCAGGGAATTAGCAGTTCCCAACCTTCCAGAGGGAGCATTACTGCCCCACCTGGACTCTACTTGGCTGTAGATGAAATTCCAGCTGGGCCCTACAGAGAACCCCCAAGAAAGGGAGAAAAAGCAGTGAAGTGACACATTTTAGTGAGTGCAAGGTGCATAATCAGATCCATCTGGATTCCCTGATACCATTCCTTGACAAAACAGGACTGGAAGCAGATTTAAGGGAATTTTCCCTTGAGTCTGAGCAAAATCATTTGAGAGGGGCTGTTTTGAGACTACAGTTCCATGAACTCTGTGCTGGGAGCAGCAGGGCAACAAGTGATTGCAGAGAAGGAAACTTCACAGCAGACCTCTGCAAGGGGAAAAGAGTTGAGAAGGAAAACCGTAACCTGCTCATTAGAGGTGTCCAGATGTGTGGAATAAATCAAGTGTGGCCCAGCTGTGGCATCTTGTTGTGTCAAAACCAAAACATCCATCCATTTGTGAACGTAATCCTCAGGGAGCAGAACGAGGAATGGATTCTCTATCCAGCAGCCAACAAAGCTGATTAAATGCACCCAACAATGCCCAAACTCACACTCACTTAAAAAAAAACCCACACTGACTTTGAAGCTTAATTATCAGGAATGCACGAGATGCAGAAGGAACTAAGGAGACACAGCATCTGAACAAAAGCTGGTTGGCATCTTCCAAAGGGTGAAATTTTGTTTAATACCAGGAATCCAAAAGTAGATAAAGAAAGAGAAACTGAACTTTGTAGCTAAAGCATTGCCCGAAAATATTCCTGATTTCATCCCTACGATTCTTAGTGAATTTCAAGTTGCCTTAAGTTCATCTGACCATCGACAAAGAAGCTGTGGCTGCCCCAGGATCCCTGGAAGTGTTCAAGGTCAGCTTGGACAGGGCTTGGAGCACCCTGGGATCGTGGAAGAAGTCCCTGCCCATGGAAGGAGCTGGAATAAAATGGTCTTTAGGGTCATTTCCAACCCAAAGCACTCTGTGATTCTGGGATAATTCATTCATGATGAGCACACACAGATGAGACATTGGATGCTTCATTCAGTTGTTGGTTTTAGACAGAGCTATATTTCCCCAGATAACTTAATTGTCTTAATGCCATCCTGTTGAAGTATTATTTTAAAAATATTACAAACTGAAAAAATTTATAAAAAATATCACAGGAAACGACCTCTTATAATCCCTTAACAACTGTTTCAGTCTTTCAGCATGGACCTGGGCCTCCAGTCAGCTGAGACTCTTTGTACCAGTTTTGTTATCAGGTAGGATAAATAAAAAGGATCCCATGCCTCCTGTAGACACTGTTGAATATTTGAAAGCAACAAAAGCCTTGTCACAAAAGGAATTTTTATTAAAGAAGCACAAAATATCATTCATTTCAGTTCTAAAATAAGCCTATTTACTTAGGACTTCTACCAAACAATCTTGCACAAATTGGCTGATTTTTTTTTTTTTCCCATTTTGTACTGGTAGAATGAGGGGAATTGAAATGAGAGTTGTGAATTAAAGTACCCCCAGCCCCTGCTGCAATGCACAGTTATTCAGTGTACAATTGATGCCAAGCCTGCTTTCCCCTGCTCCTCATGGAAATGGCTCCAGCACAGCCAAATGAACTCCTGACAGCAACAAAACCACTTTAAAGGAATCAATTCAGCCCCATTAAATAACGAAATGACTCCATCAGTGACTTCTGGGGGACTGCAGCAGGTCCTGCAGAGGAAACCCTTCCTGCTCTGCCACCAGAGCCTCTGTAGCAGCCTCAGTCTCTGCCTGCAGAGATGGGATCTGCCCTGAAAAGGGATTTTTCCACCAAAGTCTGTCCCAGCCACCAGTTTTCAGAACTCTCTCTCACACCCTGCTGGTGCTAACATGAATTTATTTTGTTTTGCTTGCAGTGCTCAAATGAAAGGTTATTTTTCGTGAGTCATTTGTGCTCTCAAGGCTCCAATTCCCCACTGCAAAATGGGTCTGGGGTTTCTTTACTGCCTTCCTACACATCACATATTCCCACTCTTTGGGGTTGTACTTCTGGCACTGAGCAAAGACCCATTCTACACCTCTAGAAGCTTTAGAAAATTCATGTTTTCATGTAGAATTGGTTTTATACAGCACAGTTGTTGCAAGGAATGCCAACTCCCAAACAGTGTTATCAACTTAATCAAAAACACAGCTGGGAAAAAAAAAACTAAGGATACTCAGACTTCAGACACTCAGCATTAAATAAAGCAGATGTGAAAAGAAAACAATCTAAATTAAATGCTCTAAAAGCAGTAGGTGATCAGCCAAGGAACATATCCCAGCACAGAGCCAGGATCCAGCACAGATTCCTGCCTCACTTCCAGAGGGAGGGGTGGCTTTTTTATAGCAGAAACCACCCAAAAGATGCACTGCAGTGATATGACACCACAGAGGGACGTTAGAGAGCAGCTCCTCACCATCATCTCCAGAGCAAAATATTCAAAATTTCTCCCCTTGGGCTGAGGTTACTTTCTTTTTCCCCCCAAAACTACAGTTCTGTCCAGTCATTACAATATGGAGCCAGGGGACAAGGATGAAAAATCCTATAAAAGATCAGAGCCCAAACTCACCAGGCTATAATTCAGATATTTTCTTTACTTTGCTTCACTAAAAGCAAATTATTGAAACATAAACACTAAAAAGAGGAAGCATTCTACATTTGTCCTTCATTTGTGAGTTTTACAGACCACCAGATTTCTTAAATCTAGAATTTGAGTTACCATGTGACCTTTACCTGATATCAGCTTGGTGCACACGATTTCAGGGAGTTCCAGAAGTCTGTGTGCCTAAAATACCTGATTATATCTCATTTTATCAGAAAATTCTCCAGAACATCTTAAAAGAAATAGATTTTCCAGCTCCTTCCAACACATAGGATCTGAGGTTTGACAGACTGATGAAAGCTGACAGTCCTGCTCCACCCCACCTAAAATTCTTGGGCTATTATTCAGTCTCTGTTGAGAAGGGACACTGAGTTTGGTTCCTAATTATTACCTTTTTTTAATCCATTACTAATCATTTCATTATAAAAATATTAAATGGCCTCTCTAATCTTCATACTTTGAGACTAACCCAAATATTTAATTCTTCGGTAGAAGTTGCCATTTCTCCTGATTGATCACATCTATCTTGACCTCTTTCCATGGTCCTTTCTCAGATTTTTTAGCAATATTTTACAGAGACTTTCAATCCTAAAAATTGAGATTAATGCAGAAAATTTTACCTATGAACCGCATATCAGGCTTTTAATCAGTAAACCACAATTTCATTTCATGATTCCTCTGTGCCCCCAGCTCTACCTTGGGGGCTGCATCCCCCCATGACTGGTTTGAGAGTTCTGAAATGGGAGTTGAAATATTCCAGTCCTGGATAGGACTTTGTCATAAGACCAATCTCAAAGACTTAAAGAAGGCCAAATTTTATGACTTTGAGTAAGCTGGAAATAAACTGAAGCCTTTTCCTTTCTTATTAGGAGCATAAGGACAAGCAAACGCTGTGGAAGTGCACTCATTAATGTGAAATATAACTTTGATGGATTGCTTTCCCTAAAGAGTTGACAGGTATCCTGTTTTCCATAAATATGGATCTGTGGGATAACAGAGAGAACAAAAACCTGAGGAAATCCATAAGTGGTCAGCTGCAGAGGGATTCATTTTGTTGTGTCATGATCTGAACTCCAGAGGTTAAAGCACCTCTCCCATTTTACCATCCATGCTACTGCAGCATGATCAGTGTTGACACTCATATCCCTGAGACAGAAGTTCAAATTTCTACATAACAACCCAAGGGAGATCATTAAGGGAGAAGAAAAACCAAAAAAAAAATAAAACCCCTGGCCTCGTTCTGCTGCTTTCTCCGTCCTTCTGTCAGCATCTATCACACAGATCACAGAGCCATTAGCAGGGAAAAGGACTGGCTGACTATTGTTGTCTATAAAAGTCAAGAAAATCAAAGCAGATTTAGCAGACCTTTAGCCAAAAGACAGGAGACCACAGCACAGGCGCACAGAAATGGAAGCAGATTGCTGTGTTTGGCCAAAAACGCCGTAATTTCAGTGTTGTACACACAATATCTTTTATCTAAGAGTGGTGCGAGACCCATGGCAGAAAAATCCATTTTTTCCAGGAGTTACTCCTATTTTTCAGGTGCGTGGGATTGCTCAGCAGGTGAAATGCTGAGCATCAAATGGATCATGAGAAACAGCTGGTCCGGGGGGGCGGAAAAAAAAGGAAAAAAGAAGAAAAAAACCTAAAAATAAAACCACTAAACAAACGAAACCAACTTCCAATCCAGTCTAAATTTGCAGACCTCTCTTCTACCACCTTGGTTTCTCTGTCAGAGGCATTTTATTATAATATTAAGTAAAGATATAAAAGCATTAATCCAATACTGAAGCTTTTAGTGCAGCACCATTGGTTGTTATTGAGATCCAGAAAATGCAGCTTCCATGCAAAGTAAGTGCAAGCAGAAAAATAAAAGAGGAAGAAAACAAAATATGAAAGTAAATCATCTGGTTGTTAAAAAAATCCAAGCAATATATTGTTATTTAATGACTGAATAGAAATATATACAAATGGAATTGAAGAGGCACATTTTTCATTTGCCCCATTCCCATAAAGGCTGAAAAAGCAAACTGCAGTCTATAATCTGCTTTTCTGAACATATATCTACATTTTCTTTTTGTTAACAGTGAAAAGAACTTTTACATCTTTTTCTTAAAAAATAATTTCTAAAAAATTCTTACATAAGGCTGGGCTATTTTATTCTTGGGATGGGAAGCAGTTCTCTAAAATGAAAACAGAGTGACCAAATTATGACTAACAGGGAGCATCTCAGAGAGATTTTTGTTGCCATTTTATAGCAGGAGATCATTTCAGTTAACTAAGGGTGTAATCCCAAGCCTGTCCTGCTGTGTGCCTGCACATTACAGAGTGTTCCTACCCCTATTTATCAGAATTAAAAAGCAGCAGGTGAAAGTATAACAAATTTTAAATCAAGCTTTAATAGGTTATAAACTGCTATAAATAAACTGCCAGTAGTTTACCACCATCAGCACACAGAGTTCAGCTCCTATAAAACTTGGCATCTCTTTAAATCTCTTTTCTGCCACTGAACTTTCAGACCATCATTGTGCAAGCACCAGAGGTAAAGGAAAATAACTTTTTAGCTTTGCTCCATCTTATGGAAAATAATTATGTGGTAGAAGAAAAAAGGTTTTCCCTTCAAAAGCATAAATTTGCTTCAAGCACATTCTCTTATTTTTTGCTCCAAAAAATCCACCTAAATAATTTTTACTGTCACAGCTTTATCAAATTTCCCTTTAAAAGCTGCACCAACCCATCTTTGCTACTAAAGAGAGATCCAGACCTGGACAGCTTTGAACTCCAGCTCCACATGCAAACGTCCTCAGCCACGAGCTCGCAGGTAACATAAAGTTAGAACAATAAATTGCAATTGAAGGGATGATTTGGGAAGAATTTCTTTGCAGTTTGGCAGAGAGTGGAAGAGAGAAAGCCTCCACCTCGTCTGTGCCCAGCTGAAATGAAAGCCAAGAGCCCCCAGCCCTCCCCAGCTGGCTGATTTCTCTCACCTGCCATGAAAACCACAGGTGATTCTTATTCCCTTTCATCAGTGAGGAGAAAGGGAAGCACTCGGATGGGATGGAACCTAACAGCCCCCATGGCATTTTTAATCGCTAAGAAAATCAGGTCTAAACATGTTTTCTCCACGGTGATTTAGAACGTGTGCCCTGCAAGGCAAGAGGAGCAGAGCTGCTGGAGAGGTGAGTCTGCACCATGAAAATCCGTGTGAAGGGAGGAGAGGGAAAAATTCATCCCCGCAGGACTTGGGTGTACGACAGGAACTGTCAGCCAAGGTCACTCCTAAGAAAGAGAGCAGCCAAAAAGGAGGTTTTAAATCTCAGCGGGCACCAGCTGAAAGACACACAGTGATGTTCTGCAGAGGTTTTAAATAGGACGTGCACAAAGGAGATGGTATCAGGCAGCCCCAGCAAAATACCCTTTTTTTTGCCCAGGTTATTGCGATACACGGAGAATCAGGAAATCATTTCGGAACAGAAAATTATGAACTACAATTTTGACAGAGATCACAGACAGGCCCTGCATAAATACCTCACTGAAATGGACTTGCCAGCATCATCTGAGGGGGATGAGGAACCTTTGAGAGCCCCCAAGCAGAAGGAAGGAGGAGTGAGGGCAGTGCCCAGGAGCTGCTGGTGCCAGGGACGCTTGCAGAGGGCACTGGGCACCGTGGGGCTGCAGCTCCTGCTCCCTGGCACCAGCACACACCACCTGCCCACGGGAAGGCACTCTGGGGACAGGCATATGCAGACAGAACTGGCACATTAATGCTAAAAACCGGCTCATTAAACCTAAACATCCATCAGGAAGAATTTAAAAAAAAAAAAAGAGTTTGGGAAGAGAAATTTCCAAAGCCAAGTGTTCTCTATGTTCAGCTCGAGGGAAAGCATCAATTTTAGCAAAGGGAAAGTAAAATAAAAAACCCATTCTTCCCTCAAAAATGTACATGAGCAGAGACATTACTCTCTTTCTGCTTCACAGAAGCAACATTTGGAAAACTACTTAACCTTTCTATTTTTATCTGGGTGCATTCAAATTACCAATAATGTACAACATGCTGTAACAAAACCACTGATGTAGGGTATAATTTTCCCTCAAGCACATTATCCTAGCTGGTGGCTCAGAAAAATAAGCTGATAAAACAGCAGCAGACATCAATTGATGGATAAAAAGCGATCACAGCTATGTAGAATGTTGCTGCCCAACCTTAAAATCATACAATTAGCCAAAAAATATAAGCAGTAGGACAGGACATACCAACAACCACGCACGAGCTGCGGGGTCATCCCAAAAATCCTCCTACAAACACATTTTTAAGCAGACCAGCAGATTATCGCCTCATAATTTAGCTATTAACACACAGATTTATTTTAAAGCCATCATCATGCCTGGTACTTTTATTAAATATCTTCTTCCCTGTCAAGTTCAATCGGGATCTCATCCTAACCATGATGAGCTTTTAATTTTCTGTGCTATTAATAGCAACTTAAAAATAAAATGTTCTCTTTTGAAGCTATAAAGCTGTAACTTTCTTTAGGAGCTGCAAGGGGGAAGAGAGATTAATCTTCCTACTCTGCATCTCTTAAGCTACATTAGCTATCTGCATATATGGGAAAAAAACCCAGGAGAAGAAGGAAGAAGCAGGAATTTTCTCTAAGAATCCCTTGATATAACTGCCTGCAAGGATTTCACATGGCTACAGCACAGAAATAAAGAATTATCAAAATTCAAGGAATAAATACTTTAATTGCCAGGTAGGCTCCGAATCCTTCTCAGTGACTCTCGTTGCCCATCATCAGGAGATAACAGATTAATGAATGACATAATTAGCTGCAGGATGCACAGACTCCTGTCCACTAAAGCCCTTCAGCAGGTACTCAGATTTCAGCACAATTGGGGTCCTCATTAATTGCCCAGCAAATGAAGAAAGATGGGAAGCTGGAGATGAGTCTCATGGCACTCTGTGACCATCTGACACATGGATCAAATGCTTCCAGCTGCTCTTCTTCAGCTGCCTCCTCCCAGCAAGAGCAGAAGGGAAGGTTCAGAGCTGTTCCAGGCTCTCTCTGGGTCTGTAGGAACACAATTAATGCAAAGGACACGTGCTGCACGCTCCCTTTCAGAATCCTGCTGCTTGCACTTGCAAGGAAGCACACAAATAAGATCGACTCCGAGGCTCCCAGTGGAATCAAAGAGCCCCAACAGCTGTGGAAAAGCCCAGAGAAGGCTGTGAGGAGACCTCAGAGCCCTTTCCAATGTCTAAAGGGGCTCCAGGAGAGCTGGAGGAGGACACTGGACCAGGGCTTGGAGCAACAAGACAAGGGGAAATGCCCTTAAGCTGAAGGAGGATAGATTTAGATCAGATTTTAGGAAGAAATTCCCTGTGAGGCTGATGAGGCCCTGGCACAGGGTGCCCAGAGAAGCTGTGGCTGCCCCTGGATCCCTGGGAGTGTCCAAGGCCGGGTTGGACAGGGCTTGGAGCCACCTGGGATAGCAGAAGGTGTCCCTGCCCATGGCAGGGGGTGGAATGAGATGGTCTTTAAGGGCCCTTTCCACCCAAACCATTCTGGATTCAACGATTCCATGACCTTGGGACACAATCAAGGCACTGGGCTGCTTTGAGCTGTTTTTTCTGCAACTGCCTCGATGCTTGTGACCTTTCTTTTAGGATATGGGCCTTACCACAGCTATTCAAGCCTATCTTTATCTAAAGATTGGAACACTGAAGTGTGTTTTAATGAGGGATAAACTGAGACCATCTGGATGTCTCAGCTGCTACAGAGCATGATTGTTTGCTGATTTTAACCATGGCTCTTGCAGAGAACATAGACCTGTGTTGCACAAAGTGCACGAGCTCAGCTTGATTTCTCCTTGTAATCAAATGTGTTGATCTAAAATCTATTTCCAGCAAATGACTTGTCTGTTTTGGGAACAGCTCCCTCCTCATCTCTTCAGCACGGTGATGGGGATGAGCAGAGACAATGGAGTTGAAAAGGTATTTTTGTGAGAGGCTGACAGTGAGCGTTCTCAGGGAAATCTTCCATTTTGGAACACGACCACCATTTACTCACAAGCGCCATCCCAGGTGCCAGCTCTCGGGGTGTTGTATTAAAATCTGGAATTTTCTTTTCTTTTTTTTTACTTCAAGGGTTTTGGTGACTTTTTTTTTGGTTGTTGTTTTTTTTTTCTTTGCAGAGATTTGTTGTAAAAAACTGGTAATTAATTGGTCCCCTCTGAATGGTGGTGGCATGAGGACAATCTGCATTTCTTCATGCACGTATTTACATATTTCAGTTGTTAAGTATACTGAGTATGGGATAACCATATTGCTATTAAGCTTCAATAGATCATTTGTTGACCCTGTATCTATCCTGCAAGATAAAAAATGACTTTATTTGGGAAGGTAAAGTAAGAAACTACTCAAACCATCCCAGAATTAACGGTCAGCAAAAGAAACGGAAAACAATTCTCCAGACTCAGAGTATTCTCTGGACAGCTGAGAGTTCTGCTCAAGTCTCAGATTAAACAAACCCAGTAGGGGAATGCACCCAAATTTCCCATTTTCTCCCAGATTTTTTCCATGTCAGAGGACTACAGGAAACACTCCAAATTCTAAAACCTCCAGCAAACTTCACAACTACTTTTCAAAAGACCAGGCCTGGCTTTGGAGGCAGGAGGACAATGAGTGTGTGGTGACTTCCACCCAAACACCTCAGCCAACAGGCACCGTTAACAACTGGAGATTGAAACATTCTGTTTAAATCAGTTTAAGTGCTGGTAATTATGCATTCATCAGGAATGACACCTGTGACTGCAGATTCCAAGCAGATCTGAAAATTAAAAGAATAAAAGCAACAAGTGTTCTTGTATGAAGAGCTACTCCAGGGACACCGAGATCATAAGAAATTCAACATATTTTTAGCATGGTTTTTTCACCCTTTTTTAATCTAAATAAAGTTTCTGAAAAGGAAATTGCTATCTGTTGCTTTTACCTCTCAAAAGCTGATCCAACACAGAATGTTCTGGCTTTTGACTATAAAGTGATTACTTGAAAATGAAATATCCTATGTTCGTTTCCTATCAGAGTATTAATAAATGCCTAAAAGGGAATTTCTGGAAGAGGTATCTTGAGATGTTTGGGAGAAATACCCCCCAAAACACCAAGATAAGCTGACTGCTCCCATTTATGAAGCTCCACCTGGTACCAGGGGACATTGCTTTATTGATTTGTTGGGCTCAAAACCCTTTCAGGGACAACACATAAACATCTACAAAATATCAGTTGGTTACTGTGACACTTTGATTCCCACCTCTAAACCCAAATGGTTTTGATAAGACTGTGAATTCTCCATTCAGGTGTGACCAACCCCTGTGGTCATCACAGAGTTGTTGGAAAGCCACATCCTTCTCTCTGACACCAGGCCCACAAATATTTCCCAAGTAAAGGATTCCCAGAGAAATACATTCAGGCATAAGAGATGTGGAGGCATCCAGTGGACCAATAAAATTAAATCTCTCCCTCTACAGGCAGAAGTGGTAACGAGGAATTACCAAATTCTCCAAAGATCCAGGCTAGTGCTGAATATGTCTAAAACAGTCAAAGTTATTAACCATAATATTATTAACCTGGAATATTATTGGTCATATCTGTGGCCGGGTGTGTACAAGGTGTACCAAGTTTTAAAACAAGTTTTAAAGACTGGGATTTCCATGATTAATCTCTTCAAATCAATCCCCTGCACTGACATTAACACCTGAAACTTGCAAGTAAACAAAAAACAAATCCAGTTGTTTGCAAGGTTTTCACACCCATCAACTCCTACAGATTTCCTAGAGATGCAAATTCACACCTTCTGCCACAGCTTTGGTTTTCTTCGTTGTGTTTTGTGGACCCATCTGAAACAATTCAGACATCAGGGACTTAGAATTACCACACTTCTAATAACTTTAAGCAATCTCTGGGTTTTTTAAATCAGAAATCTTAGAGAGAGAGCACGCCCACAACAATCTCCAGAATAACGAAAGGGAATTGGCAATTCTTTGCATGTTTTAGTACGACCCCCAAAAAATAAAAATACAAGCTTATCTCAGGAAATTAAGCAAAACTGATCAAAGCAGAGCCCACGTCTCTGATTTGCATGCACCTAACCCACATGCTATCACAAAATGCAGATCCAGCCCACTCCTGATGGCAGTGAGCAACTCCGCCAGGTTGGGGATTAACAAACAAGATCCCACCTCTTGCTTCAGCCTATCTCAATCTGGTGCTCTCCATGTAAATCAGTGCAGGTTTTTTAGCATTTTAAATCCAGACAACTTTTTTCACATATGTTCCTGTGATAATTGTTTTGCCTTCTTTGAAAATGAACAGAAAACACTTCCTCAGATGTGTTCCTTAATAACCTTATGTTTGTCTTGCTTTTTGTCACTTCTTGCAAGAACCAAACTTCCCAAGTTCTGGCATTTTAAAAAGGACTTACATTCCCATGGTCAGAAATGATCTGTGGAAACAGAGTGAGTGGAACACACCCTTCCCATCCCTGTCACAGCAGCTCCAGTGACCTTCAGGAAAACGGACAAATGGGGAAAACACACGGCTGCCATCTAAACTTCTTTAACCCTTTCTGGAAGCTGCAGTTCCCCGGTGTCACCCTGAGGCTGCCACGAGCACGTACACCTCACGTGAAGAAATATTCTTGTGGCACTGTGCGTACTCAGGCTCTGCCTTTCCACCCCAGCCAGGAGGCAGTGACACAGGGAAAGCTGTGCGTGTGTTTGTGTCTGCTGAGCCGCTGCTCTGCTTGACCTGAGCTGCCACTGGCGAGCACACAGCAAGCACAGTTTATTTGCTGAATCTGTTTACCCCACTGTCAGTCAAGATGTAGGACGGTGCTTAAATAGGCAACAGTCAGATTAATATAATTGAGGCTGCAGCTCGGAGCAGCCAGGGAGCCGTGCTGGAATCGCAAAGCGCTTATTCTCTTATGATTAAAACCTCCCCAGGGTTGTATCAGTGTAAAGACACACCGAATCAGGGATGCACAGGAGCCAGGGGAGCGAGAGATGGGAGCGTTTCCTTTTGGGAACAGCTCACCAGCTCGAGAGGAAGGAACATGAATCACGCAGAGATAAGTTGCCATTTTAATTGCATAAGGAACACTGGTGGATTTGTCACTCCTTGTGACAGAGTTTTCTCCCCAGAGTCACATTCTGAGCACGGCTCTGTTGCTATTGTGTAAGACATTTCATGCACCAGGGTGACATCCCAGCACACAGATCCAGAGAACCTCATAAACAGCCTGTTTTCATTGACTCCAGGGATAGATGCCTCTCTGCTCTTCCAGAACAGAGCAGGAAGACCCTGTCCAAACACAAAAAAGGAGCAAATCAGTGGCTGAAAAGGAGCTCAAGTCCTCAGCACCACCAGACTGACTAAAAACCACACATTTCTTTGTGCTGGCATTGCTATTTCCAGCACAGGGAAAAACAGACAGGCAGCTTGCAGGTGGCATCCTCCTGCAGGGACCAACACTGCTGGCACAGATGGCACAGGAAGAAGGGGAGTGATGGTGGTGGTAAATCCATTTGCTGAAGCCTTTAGGACCATTTGCACTTACACTCTTTAGTACCTCAGCACTACAAATCCCAAAGTTGGAAGGGCTTGTCCTGACTCACGAGTTGTCAGGAAAGTAAAACAGAGAGTGAGGTTCTCCTGGTGGCAGAGGGCTCCTCAAGGCCCGACACCACAGCTCTGGCCGTGTCTGGGAGCAGAATGTCCCCAAGGAGAAGAGCTGGGCTGCAGCTGGAGCTGCACCCACCCCAGCATCCCACAGAGGGAACCACTGACTTGGTGTCACCCTGGGCACAGTGATTTCAGTGACATTTGCCCTAGAAATGAGCCCTCCAACTCAGACTGAAGCACACAGGAGCCACCAGTGGCACAGCACACAGGAACTATTTCTGTATCTGTGCAGAGTTGATCTTTGCCTTTTCTCTAGCCTAGATTTTGATTTCCCCTAAGTGATCAGTGTTGGCCTAATTCTACTCCCATTTACATCAGTTGAAGCTTTACCATCAACTTCAAAGAAAATGGATTTAACCCAATATAGTTCATTTTGATAAATTCTCCTTTAAGAGAGAGGGACCTCTGCTTGTCCAGCAGAGGATAAGATGATGTATTTTTACACCAGGCTTCAGAGGCAGATGACTTTGCTGTGCCCTACATTCACGTTTTGGGTTTGAACAGCGCTGCAGTCGGGCAGCAGCTCCTCAGCCGTGGCTCTGGCTGTGTGTCAGCTCTGTTTGCAGGAGATTGCTCGCAGAGAAAACAGAGCAGAAGCCCCGCTGCAGGTTCACACTCGGCACACACAGGTCGGAAACGATCGGAGGGCTCTGGAAAGCTTCCAGGCTCGGCAGGGGCACTGTCAGGCCAAAGGCTCAGACTAAATCCAGTCAGACACGAGACCTGCACAGATCCAGGCCCTCAGCGCTGGCTGCTCCCAGCTATTGATCCTCCTCTAATGCGCCGAATGCCTCGCTGATGGACACATATCGCAAACTCCACCTCTGCCTCTTATCTCTATAATCTTTTTATTTCCCATGCCTTCCTAAATAATTCACTCAGCATTACTGATCTTCTGAACCTTCCGTGTCTTATCCCCAGATTCTTATTTCAGTTGCATAAATTTCCTTTTTGGATTAGAGCCTTGGAGCGATGCCTCCCTCTCACAGAGACCTGACTCCAGTTGTTAAAAATTGTCTCCCAGAATGAATTTCCAAGACACTTTAGACACGGCATCATTTGTTTAACATTGCGTTAACCAGCAACTTCACATCAAGAAAACTTCCCTTGTAAACAAGGTTCAAGGTAACAAATTGTCTGAGGCATTAGGTATAAGAGCTTTAGTCCAACTTAGGTACCTGCAATTCCACTATCAGGATAAAATATTGAAAAGCAACACTACAAAAACAACCCTTCAAATAAGGGTCAAAATTCAAATTCAAAGCACTTGTCTAGCAGGAACAGCAGTTTTAGGCTTTTCAACTTTTACAGAAGGAAGGACCATCGCAAAAGGTACCTCTGCAAACAAAGGCAGGGAAAGGAGCTATACTAAAGGACTTAGGGAGGAATTTCTTCACAGAAAGGGTGATTTGACATCAGAAGGCGCTGCCCAGGGCGGTGGTGGAGTCACCATCCCTGGAGATGTTTAAGGAGAGACTGGACATGGCACTTGGTGCCATGGTCTGGTTGACAAGGTGGTGATCAGTGAGAGGTTGGACTTGATGATGTCAGAGGACTTTTCCAACCTAAACGATTCTGTGCCTTGTTAAGAAACATTTTATCAGAGAAAGAGTAACCCCAACACAGGGCATCACAGGTGCTTAGCAGGAAGGGAAGACAGATACTGCTATAAATGCAGTTCAAATATTTCAGCCTTTATCCAGCTGGAATTCCCTTTAGCAATTATATCCTAAAAGTGTTGGAAACCCCCTGTCTGCAGGAGTATCTCACTCTGCCTCTGCACAAAATGATTTATTTTCATTCTTTCCCCCCCACATCCCAAGATGGGGACAGAACCCTCTTGAATGTCAGATCTGTTGCTCCAGAACCAAGGTGCACTGTGGCCACCCCAACCTGGGCTGCCTGATCTGTCTCTGCCCTCCCTGCTCTTCTTCTGTTCCCCTGATCTGCCTCTGCCCTCCCTGCCCATCCTATCCCCAAAGGCCTCTCAGGGATGAAGTGACATCTCTAAGGCCACAAAATGATGGTGACACTTCCCCCAGAAATTTTCCTTTTAACCAGAGAGCCTGTAGTGGTTTCCTACCAGTTTTTATCCTCATAACCTTAATGAGCCCTCCCTGCATTTTAGAAGGGCCACCGTATGTTAATTGGGCACAAGTTTTATCATGACTCATTTTCCTCTTCACCCACATTTCCCCCTCAGACAAAGGCCTTTATCAAGATGATTATCAGGTGTATTATTTACTATTTTATGAGGCATTCCCCATTAATCCCACTGCAGCACAACTCATCCAAAGGAAGGTGACACTTGCAGGAAGGGTGCTTTAACAAGAGACATTAATTAGGAAGCACTGTAATAACACCACAGCAACAAGTGTCAAAGCTCCCTACATGGACTCAAGCAGTCAAGATTAAGTGAACATTTTTTCCTTATTGCCCTGACTTTTATATAATTTCACGCAGCACATGGAAAAGTCATCTAGAAATTTGGGGCAGGTCATTTATCACTGTTGAAAGCAACTCCACAAAAATGTCTGAAATGGAAGAATTTCAGCAACGTTTTCTGAATTCCCTACACAGAACAAGACTCTGCTGCTGTCACTCCTCTTCTCCTGTTTCTGCACCTTTGGGCTTACCTGTGCGAATTCTACTTGCTGGAATCAATTAAAGCAACAGAAAATCACAAATCTATCAAGGAAAAATAGAAAAGTCTCAAAAAAATGATAACGGCTAAGCATGAGCTGCCATTACAAATCAGTGCTCCAGGACTGCCAGAGGACTCAGTGACTCCACAGCACAGCACTCACAGAGGTGCCATCAGACTAAAAGTTGTCCATGACTCACAAAAACACAGGCTCAGACTTCCCTGTGTTTCTACTCTGAAAACCGACTTCAAATCAAGGAGCTCTCGTTTGGTTTTGGGGTTGGTTTTTTCCCAATACTCCTAAGAAAACCATAGGATGATTTAGGTTGGAAAGGATCTTTGAAGGTCATCTAGTCCAACTCAGTGCCAACTTCAAATGTGGAACAGCTTGCTCAGGGTCATGCCCAGCTGAGCTTTGAACGTCCCCAAGGATGGAGATTCCCACCCCTGTCTGGGCCCCTGTTCCCATGTTGGAACATCCTCCTGGTGAGAGAGCTATTTATATTTGACCAGAATTCCCCTTACTGGAATCACAGCTTTTACCTCGAATCCTTTTACTGTGCACCTCGGAGACGAGTCTGGATTTTCCTGCTTTTATAACCTCCACTGGGTAAGCGAAGAAAGGAATAAAACCACATCCACCTGTCCTCCTCAAGGAGGAACCCTGGCACTCCCAGCCCCTCCCTGGGTGCTGTGTGCTGCCTTCCCTGGACTCCCTCCAGTCACCAGTATCTCTCCTGTACTGGGCAGACTGGCCACAACACTCCAGATGCAATAACACAAGTTTCAAACGGAGCAAGGAAGTGAAAGAGAGCAGAGAGGACAATTATTAAACAGTTTGATGCCCACATCTTGGCTCAGGCATCTCTGATGGAGCTGTTGAGCTGTACCTGCCATTCCAAAGCGCTTTCCCTGAGCTCATAACACCACCATTTATCCAGGGATGCTGAGAGCAAAGAAAGAGTTGGAATGAACTTTGCCAGAGTCCCTGGGAACAGAATTTTATTTTCAGAATCAAGAATAAGTCTTCATAGTTGGCACTAGAGGGGGGGGGGGAAAGTTTCCATACAATGAAGGCCATCCATTTAATCAAAACTCTAATCCTAGAGTGAATTTTCTGAACACATTTGAACCTCAAGGTCAAATGTTGCAAATACAGATTAACTGCATTTCTTATATATAGGATTAGCCACATAAAAGAGATTGTTTTGAAAACTGTTTTCCTTCAGTCCACAAACTATTGGAATTAAGGGAGTTGAAAAATCGGCAAAGGAGTTTTATGATACATTTACGAATCTCCATTCACAATGTGATCAAGGTAGCCTTACTAAAAAGAATTAATTCTGATTATCGGGGGGAAAAACTGTTTGCTTGCTTTAGCAGGTTGCATAACTCCCAAAAACACTCAGAGCGATATTAAATTCTGCTATATTAGAAGTTTTACATTATACAAGATAATGCAATACCTAAAACTGAACACTACCATTTAGGATCAAAGTAAGGCAGTAGCAGATTATTAATCACCTCTACCCTCATTTCATAAACACAGTTTGAAAAACAAGACTTTGGTAAAGGCTTATACAGAGAAAAAAAAGCAAAGCAGAGCAGAATTCAGAGATTAACAACTCAACCAACTTCCTACAGGCTGAAAATTATCCAGAAGGGCTCTGCTGGGGGAAAGGTGGACTGAGAGGCGGGCAGGGGTCATGGACAGCGGCAGAAAAACAAATGACCAAAACAATCAGTATTTCAGTGGGGCCACAATGCCAGTAAAGAGAGAACTTGTGCATGGAGTCTGTGGCTGTGATGTCAAATGAAATCAGCACACATACAGAAAAAAGCAACAGGGAGGCAGGTGGCAGCACAGGTAACAAGTGGGGGCATGGGAAAGGATTTTAATTTAGCTCCTAAACGTCTTCCAGCATCATCTCATGTGCAGCTCCTGGGCAGCAGGAATGGTGCAGCTCCAGCAGCCTGGGAGATGTGGTTTGTGGGAAAGGAGAAGCTCTGTCCGTGGCCCCAGTGGAGGCACTGCTGTCACACCATGTGTCAGGAGACACAGGCGAGCAGGAAAGCTGGAGAAAGGAGGAGTCAGAAGAGTGGCTAAAGAGCAGGAGATGCCCTTAAGCCTTTTCCAGAATCTGCAACGGGAGGGAGAAGACAAGGAAAGAGCGGGATGGATACAGGACTTCACCCTGGAATTCAGATGAAAGAAAAGCTGCTGACACTTCTCTGCAGCACAGATTTCTCAGGCTCTCCTGGGTTAGAAACAAACATCCTCATTTCTGCTTCCCAGATATATTGTATTGCCAGACTCACCAGGAACAGAGCACTCTGGCTGTGTTGTCCCAACAGGAGCAGCACTTAGACCCTGCTGGCCAAGCACAGCCTGGCTGCTCACAAGAGATGAGGACAGGGAAACCCAGAGCAGTGCTCTTCTAAAGGCAAAGCCAATTGAAACTGGATTTGGGCAACTTAAAGTCACCCAAAGTTTCAGAAATGAAGACTGAACAGCTTTCTAAGGCACTCTGAAGTACATTTTCTGTTAGATGAATGTGGATTTTGCAACACTTGCAAACCCCATCAGCAGCAATGAGAACCGTAGGACTCAGTCCACTCGCTGAATTATCGCTGAAGTGATCCCTATTTAATTACTAAAGAAAACGCAAACACTCTTCAGTTTATTTTTACAGCACTAAATAGCTTACAAGTTGTTGCACAGATGCTTTTCCCGGCATGCATCAGGTCCAACACCTGAGCAAAATTATTCCTTCATCTCAGCTGAAACCTGGGCCCTCAGTGATCAGCATCTACTAAGGAGCAACCCTTCCCTTGATCCCCACAAAAACTCTGGTCATTCTTTGGAAGTTTCACGTCTTCACTTAAGAAACCAAGCAATTATAGCTCCTTCATGTTCTATTTTACGGTTCCAGCCGTTTTCTTAACCTTGAGAAAATTTGGCACCATTATTCTAATTACGACAAGTGGGAGTACACGAAATCTGTCCAGCAAAAGAGAAACTGAGCTGGCAGATGCATGAAATTCTATCCTGCAAAATGACAGAAGGGGAAGTAATGGGACACTAGAGCTGTCACTTACCCAGGTAAGAGTCAGCTGCTGTAAATAAAAAACTACATTCTTTTAGGCTCATTCAGCTGCTGA
Organism: Falcunculus frontatus; assembly: GCA_013398115.1. NCBI lineage: Eukaryota > Metazoa > Chordata > Aves > Passeriformes > Falcunculus > Falcunculus frontatus. The sequence goes on along the minus strand of VZRV01005566.1, from coordinate 340,562 downwards.
TAAATTGACACCGAGTATGGATATTGTTACAAAATACAGCTGCAGTATCTCAAATTGTTTATTTACAAAACCAGTTGTCACTCTAACACAAAGACAAGCAGTGTGTGTGTGTGTGTTTGTGATACATTTAAAGCCCCAAACCAAGAAAGGAAAGTCTTCCACGTGTCCTGACACAGCATCATACATGAAAAATGCATGCACTTTCCTACTGAGCTCACACATTGGGTTACAGCCACGTGGGAGGACTGGGTATTTAAATACCCCACTGGGCCTTTTCCATCTCCAGGACAACTGCCCTGGAACCCAACGTGCACAAGTCCCAGGTGCCAAGAAGACTATGGAGCCATCACTTCCTAAAATTTGGAGAAAAGCGAAGGAGTTTATAGTTAACAATTTCCTGTTAAAGCCCTCAAGTTTATTAAAGTCTCTGTGCTAAAAATATTAGAAAGCTTTAATTGCAGTAAAAGACACCATTAGACAGGGTTTCCTCAAGCACAGGAAAGCTCAGTGAAATCAGGAAGGCCCTTACAGGGATCCCAATTTCAGAGGGGCAGAACTGAGCTATCAGTGATCTCCTCCACAGCAGAAACCTTTGGAGATCCATGCAATCACAGATGTCCCAGCACACATTTAAAATCAGGCTTCAATCCTTCCTGCATCTTTCTCTGTGTTGTACTTGGCTAACCCCTTACATAATCCCAGGACTTCCTTATTTTAAAGCACATATAAAATAGTCTGAGTTCAAGCACAGAGATAACAAAGTCATCAAACAAATCTGAACGCTTCCGAAACCTACTTTTCTCTTTTGACAACTGTCTGAGAACAGAGAGTGCAGAGAGCTGTTCCTCCTTTAAATTTAGCTTCAGCCTCTGTGAAAATTCCTCCCAGCACTCCAGCATTTGCTGCCTGGTCTTTCCATTCAAGTGGAATGGGGCAATGAACCCAATTTTGCTGCCCCATCCCCATGGCCGTGGGATTTGTAGCCACAGGGAAGTTACAGAAGGGAAAAATGAACACGTGTCTGAACAGAAAACCCAATTTTTTTTTTTATTTTACTTTTAAAACTCAGGTTGTTGTATCTGTGCAGCAGTGGGACAGAGCTGCAGCACCTCTGATGGGCCCATCTTTGAGTGCCAGGAGAGGAGTGGGAGCTGGTCCTGCTCCGGCCGGATGCGGTGCCCTCGGAGCCACGTGAGCTCTGGAGCTGCTCAGATGTCTGCCTGACATGGGATTGTTCTGAAATTAGAACATTGCCCCATTTTCAATAAAGCCTCCAAGATTCCAGGGTTGTCCCTGTTAGCAAGGGATGTCCTTGAAAACGAGGACAGCTGATAACCTTAAAGAAGGAGGGTAATTAGTCACAGCCCTGCAACCTTTTCTCCTAAAGAAACAGTGACAAAAGTAAACTCCTATTAGAATATCATTAAATGCATTATTATGCAATACTCGTTACATAACCATGCTTTACCAACTCTGGGTATTTTCAGGCAGGATTCAGTTTCACAGACTTGCCCACACAGAAGGATTTTTAAGAGTATGAATTGTGTCTCTCTGGAGGGGATGAAAAGAGCTCAGGTAAATTGATGAATGGCAAATTGGCTGCCAATACTTCACATCCAACCAGAACCCTTAAAAATAAAAAGTCTTTTTAAGAATCCCTTTTCAGCTAATGCCTTCCAGAGAAGTGATAAAATTCATGGAAGCATTTGCAAATCCAAATATATCACCCTATCCAGACACTCAGTACCATTTGAATTTCAGCTAAAACTGCACTGTGAATCCATGCAAAATTCAAGGATAAGCAAAATTAGACTGCACTGAGCATGACAACTTGAAAAATGTTGCTGCATTTTATCAAAATTAATATTGCCATCTCTTTTCCTCTATCCCTACTTCTAGTAACATGCAGGAATAGTGATGCATTCTATGATTTACTAAAATATTTCATCTAATTTTACTGATTTAACAGCTTTAGTTAGTTCAGAAATATTCTAACCTCCAAAGTAAATACCTGAATATTGTTCTTAGTGGTGCCTAAGCTCAAGTTATAGACACATAACATTCATAGCTATTATAAAGTCTAAAAGCAAGAAAAGCATCGAACAGGAGTGCAGGTGAAATCCTGACAAGGCAAAAAAGCTGGTGCTGAATGCATGTTTAAAAGATCAGGTTTAAAAAGAAAGGATGTACATTTTCAACACAGAAATCTATGCAAAATATAAGCATTATTATATAAAATTCATTAGTAAGCTGCTCGTTTTCTTTCCAAACATTTCCTTGCAAGATCAATCATTTGCTGCTATCTATGAAATTCATCCTAAAACATTGCATTTGTAATGGGCTAAAGGGACAATTGTTAAAGAGAAAATAAACAGCTGATGAATATTGCAGGTACAACATCATCTCTGGGTAATAAATCCCACAAAAATACTCATAGTTACATTTTTCTTCCACATGCACGGCTCCATTCTAATGAATCATTTCTACTCCCATACTTCCCAAAAGTCAAGTGCAGGGGACATTTCCCAAGCAATTATCCTTTGCCTTCTGGCTGTGCAAACTAATAATGGACATTCTCCCTCTCTCACAACCCCACATTTCTGCCTCGTGGCTCAGAAGGAGCCCAGCTCCAGTGCACACAGCCTGTGCCCCCTCCCTGCCACACAAACCTGCCCAGACAGCCCAGAATAATCCTGCTGGATGGCAAAGCATAGAAAATTCCCGTGCCGAGCATCGTTCTCCCGTACCTGGACTGGCGCAGCCCCTGGGACGGGGTACCGAAGCAGCGGATGGATTGTGCAGGTGAGCCCCAGCTCCCCGGAGCACCGCCGGCCACGGGAGGAGTGAGGCGCTCACCCAGCACCACCCCGGAGTGTGGCAGGAGGGACACACCTTTCCTGCTTCTCTCCACCCCCTCGAATCCCTGGATCCCTCTCCCTTTCCCAGCTGAGTGCGCAGCCTGCCTCGGGAAGGGAGGCAGGAGCAGGGAGCGCCCCGGGGAGGAGGCACCGCCGGGAGGGCGATGCTTTCCTTTAGGAACAAATCCCGGACAACAAAACCACATCTCCACGGTTTCCCAGCCGGGGAAATTCAAAGCGGCCCCGGCAGAACTCATCAGTTTGCAGGAGAAGGCAGCAAGGAAAGAGGATTCATGTGCTCTGTCAGTTCTCGCCTTCCTAATTCCTTAAAGCCCCGTGCCCGCCCCAGAAAACCCAGCCTGGCTCAGGGCACACCTCGGGATGCTGTGCCAGGGACGAGACAGCTCCTCACACACCCAACAAACGGTGTTCTGCACCCAAAACATGTGCAGAATTAGGCAAAACGAGAGCTCCGAAGGTAGAAGCACTTAAAGCAGAAATAAGGAGTTTTCAAAACCACTCTTAGGAAATGCCACTGAAAAAGCAGGGCACCGTCAGAGCTCCAACCACCACCTTTCACTTTTTACTCATTTATTGAAGTGCTGAAACATAAACTCAGTAGCAAAGAAAGCCTTCACACCAAACCCAGAGCACCTGGCAAGTTGTGTGGTATGGGAATGTTTGGAAAAATGAGAGGTAGTGGATTAAATGGGATCAAGGAGAGGATGAAAATGAATCCCAGCCCCTCTCACAGAGCTCCCAACCACTAAAATATCCCAAAAGAGGGGAGGCAGCAAAGTCACTGCTCCAATTTTCAGCTTCTCTGCCCAGGTTTGGACACCAGGTGTAAGCCTGGCCCTCTGTTTCTGTAAAACTTGCCCAGATTGAACTGTAACAAGTTTTTTCCTTATCCACAAAAATATACTGAACTGCTATTCTCAATTTTAGAGGAAATAAAGGAATAGAGGAAAGGAAAAACAGCTCCAGTTTTTTTAAATGTCCACACAAAAATAAGTGGGACAACTGGGACAATCCACATTAAGAAACAAACCAATATTTTAATGGAAGAGAGAGAATGTATTGACGGGTATTTACATACACTGAGTTCATATTATTATTATTAAGCTCAGGCACTTTCTGACAGGTAAACATTTTCTCCCATCAATAAAGGACAGAATTATCATTAGAAAAAGAAAATAATGATAGAATATCCAAACATAAGAAATACTTAGTGCTGTTTTTTTAATTATTGTCACATTTTCTCAGGAAAAATTATTATATTTTAATGGTGCAAATCGTGTTTATCACTGTCACACTGTGAAAATTAACTTCTGATTCCTTTAAATTACAGACCTTTGCATCTGTAAAGAGTAGCATTTTCTCCTATAAGCTTATAAGGACTTTGGATAGAGTCTAGAAGAATTATACTGTGACATTTTAAAATAGGCACTTTCAGACTTACCTGAGAAAATCAGATTCTGTGAGTTAATGCATATTTGACTAACCAGAATTTTAAAAGAGCATTTCACATGTACAGATCCTCCAGGTGAAAAAACCAACAGTCCCAGATCCTTAAATTTTGGGAGTGTAAAAAGAGACTTCAAAAAATACTAGAGATGGTCTCACCCAACTATTTAAATTAATGGTGAAAACCTAGGTAATTGAGGAATTTAAAAATACTACAGGAAAAAAATTTGGCACTGAGCTGTTAGAAGAGTACATTTGGGGCATGCAAATGTCTCAAGATAAAACCAAATTATACTTGAACAGGAAAGCAGAGGGTGCAACCTCCATAAAATATTTTTCTTAAGCATTGAGAAGCAAATTGCTGTTGGTGAGAGGACTCCTTTGTTAAGTGGAAGTGAGAAATATGATGAAGATCTATTTGTTATGTATTTAAAAATCATTTTTATTCATATTCCAGGTCCAAACCAGAGTCTGAGAGAGAAAGCACCAAAACTGTGCTGAGCTGCTGGGTTTCAGATTGTTCTAAACCCCAAATGTCAGAGCCACTCAGCCTTTGCCATGGCAGAATTAAACACCTGTTGGAGTCCAAGGCACGCCTCTGGCTGCCCTGGGAGGTCAGGACATGCCTTGGGCTGTCCTGGGTGCTCAGGAGCCCCAGCAAGGGGGTCCCAGACCCTGGTAAAAAGCCCAGAATGAGACTGTCTTTGACCTTAGCCCATGGGAAAAATTACCAACATTACAAGAATCAGTGCAAACCGCGAGAGTGTAAAAATGAGTAGTGGTTTAGTATTTTACAAGGTAAAAAAGTAGATTTTAGGGTTTTTAATATGAGGACGAAGGGTTTAAGATGGAGGATTTTGGGCGCTGCCCTGTTCTTCTTCTTCTTCTCCTTCTCCTCCATCTTCTCTAGTAGTTGTGGCATAAGATGATTGGTAGAATGAAAAAGAGGTAGAAATTACGTGTCTAGAATAGGTGAAAATAATTGGTATAAAAGAGTAAATAATAAATACGTTGTGAAGAATGGTTGGACCTTGGAAAGGGCACAAAAAGGACAGGGACGGCCCAAGTCTGGGCAGTTCCCACTTGGTTTTGGCTGGCATCAGATGTGCAGCCGGAGCTGAGAACAAATTAGAGATGAGAAGAAATAAACATCTTGAAACAGCATCTGCAGGCGTCTCTCATCTGTTTGGACTCGAGGTAAAACTTCCCAGAGGTGAAGATAAGAACCAACATTTGTGTGGAGAGCTGAACTCCCACAAACACCTTCAGCTCATCTTTTCCTGTCTCCTCCAGGTATTTTCCACTGATTTGTCCTGAAATAGACTCACAATTCCATCTGAGGGCTCCCTGCACTCCAGCCCAGGCTCTGACATCCCCCACGAACATCCAAGGAATCTCCCAGGGCTCCCCAGCCCCACTCCCAGCTCCCTCCCTGCCCATTGCACCAAGCAGCAGCTCTGATTTATGGAGGCTTTGCACACATCGTGCACAGGCAAGAAGTGCCCAAGAAATGTCTGACACAATTCTGCAGAGCTCCAGTGGCACCGTGACCTGCAGGAGCACAGAGTGCACCCAGCCAAAAATTCCACCCTGCCCATTCCCGGGAATGACGAGTGCTTGGAGCTGGCACGGGAAGAGCACAAGAGGCAGAAGGTAAAAGTCACTTCAAAGCAGGCTCTGCTGGCACTCCAGCACTGACACAAATAAACACTTTTTATGTCATTGCCATTTTCCAGAAGGTGAATGTTCACGAGCAGCTGTGCCCAACCTGAGAGGAGCAGGCTGAATTTAAGAGCTAAAGGAACTTATTTTTCCCTTACCTTTGTGATACTCTTCATCCTGAACAACTCTGAGTTTGTTTTATCTAAATTTACGGAGAAAAAAAGAAAAGTTGATTGGGATGGGGAGTGTTTAAAAATTACAGAAACCAAAGGAGAGGAGTTTGGTTCCCAGAGTAGGAAAGGGACATTCAAGACCAGTCCAAGATATTACTTTGGGAAAGTCATTTTTGCCACTGCTCTAAAATTTGCGTGAAGTCAGGGTAACTGAATGCTATCTTCACATTATATTATATAATTGTCTTTTCTAGGCAGACAGATACACATTTTCCTGTACATAAATGTAACTTTCTGGCCTAGATAACTCAGCAAACAGATAAAATATTGGTTCTTAACCAAGTAGTTTTTAGGAAATCTATAACAGCAGCACCAGATTTTTAAATTTTTAAGAGCTATATGTAAGATAACTGACAAATCTGTGTCAAATAATTTTATCAAGACATGGGCACAAGGTTAAAGGAGAGAGTGGAATTTCAAGGAATGAATAAGGAGGACTGGAGATGATGGAAGGTGTGTGTGGGGATGAAGAGCAAATTGAATAACAGTACTGGGAAACAATGAAATGGAAAAGAGTAATAGAACAACCAGGCCAACCTTCACCCGTTTTTCCATAAATTTAGCAATGTCATTTCAAATTCAAGAATACGACAGCTCATTTAAAAGAAACTACTATTTTTAAACAAAAACTGGCTACCAAAAGTCTGATTTTTTTTTTTTAAAAAGTGGGTTTGATCCAATCAATACAATCGTATCCATTACAGTTTCAGGGGTGACCTTTGTATCACATCTTCCCTTTCCCATCTTCGGAGCAATTCTGATTGCAGCAATTCTCTGCAAGCAGAGCTGAGAAAGGAGTAAGAACTATGGATTCTGACCAAAGGATTCAGAACTGTGAATCTAACCAAAGATGTAAAAACTATGGATTCTGACCAAAGGAGTTAGAACTATGAAATCTGACCACAGTTATGAGGTGGGGACCCCACGTGCCCCTGACCCTCTGAACTCTCTCCCCCCAATAACCCAGCATCTGCTGGCCCCCAATATCCCACCACCCCCCTGAACAATGAGCTCCAAAATCCACGTGTGTATAGGAAATTCAGCCTCACCTCCAGAAAGGTAAAAACAAACCCAAGTGCACAGATTTTGTGCTGCTGCAGCAGTACCCAACCGTCCCACACAGCACATTTTTCAGACACACAGAGAGCAACTGAGCACTAATATTTTATGAAGGTGTCACGTTACTCTGCCCAAAGGGAAGTGAGAAGTGCAAGGCAGCCCTGGTGGCTCCAGATTTTAGAGATAATTGCAAAAAACTTGTCACACAGCGCTGACCATCACTGAACACAAACTCGTGTACAAATACAGGTGTTAGAACTCTGCATCTCTATGCAGGTTGAATATATTTCAAATTATGAACAGTGACTCCAAATGCCCGTGGCAGGGGTGGCACTGGATGAGCTTTAAGGTCCCTTCCAACCCAAAACATTCTGGGATATGTTACAGGAACACAGGGCAGGGGGAGAAGGGGATTTTTTGCCATAAACTGAGGTGAATAAGCAAAACAAAACTATTTTGCTCCAGTGACTTCTAAAGATTTATCAACCAGAACCCAAAATTTGACCTGACAATATCTTGTTACATTTTATCAATCTGCACACATTCATTTTATCTGTACTCTTGTCCAATGTCCATAACACTGTTTGGTTTTTGTCCCATCAAACATTTCCTCAAGCAAAGTTATTAATCTAAATTCACCCAAATGCATCTGTCACGACAAACCTTTCTGCAATGTAAGAACAGAATTGTTGATTGAGAAGAAAATTTTAAAAGACAGTGTTTTCTACTTTCTAAGGCTCTGGAAAAATAATTGGGTTTTGTCAGAAGAACCAGTCTTTTAAAGTAATTTATCTGCTTTTTCAGGTAGGTAGAACGGCAGAAGCCCAAGATGGAAAACCCCTTTCAACCTCAGGAAAACTATCACTTAATCCCATGCTGTGTTACAACCCCTAAAGCAAGAGAACAGGATTTAAAGATTGCACTTGTGCACTTCTGGGACTGTTCTCACAGCCCCAATCCATCCCCCACCACGCTTTTTCCATAATTATGACAATGAAAATACACAAACTATAATAAGCATGTCCCAAATGTTTGACCAAAACATAAATGTTTCTTTAAAAATATCCTCATCCCGTTTAAGAAGGACGACTAATCCCAGATAACAAACCTTTCCCAGATAGAGTTAAGTGGCAATTTGCCATCATTTTCATGTTGAAGTTGCCATACTGTGATCCCAAGTGTCCAGCACCACAAGGACACTCTGGACAACACTCTGAGGCATAGGGGGGATTATTGGGATGTTGGACTCAGTGATCCCTGCGGGTCCCTTCCAGCTCAGGATATTCCATACATCCATAAGGATTTGTACACCAGGAAAAGCAGAGTGAGGCTCCATTTCCATAATCCAAACACGAGCAGGGCTCACCAGGGCTGAGCAGGGAAGAATCAGAGACACTCCAGACACCTGACAGTGAACATCCTGCACCAGAGCAGCATGGATCAGGAATGAGGCCGGATTTCCAGAGCAGCTGGAGCTCCTGGAAGCTCTCAGATTCCTCCTGGAGCTTTCACAGGCGCAGCAGCCACGCAGCTCCCAAAGCCCATAAGCTCTGGAGCACGGACTGGCAACCAAACATCTCCCAAGAAACCTCAACAACTGCCCAGTTCTGCAGTTAAATCAACGTGGAAAAGATCCTGCATCCTTTGGCATCTGCTCTGCTTTGGGGATGAGGGGCCAGCTCCATTATAAGACAGAAATCCTGCTCTTTTTAAGATAAAAACTCACACATGGAATAAAAAAACTAAGGCACATTTTCTAATAAATCATTCAGCAAAAGAGAATTTTCAGCTGGTTCTAGCGCTGATAATCACAGCCCTCGACATGTGTCATCCCCAGGAAAGTGTTTCCCAGTTATCTGAGTGGGGCTAGGGTTCTGTTTAAAATATTTCTATTTAACTGCTCAGGGAGCCTAAGGCTGCTCAGCCTTTAGCAAGGGCAGCACGGGCCCAGCTCTCACCAGGCTCTATATGGAAGTTTTGCCCTGAGTTCCCAGATCAGGTAGAACCAACACCTGTGGTGTCCCTTTTATGGACCTTTATATTTTACAGATTGAGGGTGACTGCTGGTTAATAAATTATTGCGCTTCTCTGAAAGTCACTAAAATCCTTAAATAAAAGTCATCGCAATAAAAATTTCTCTCTTTTTTTCCCCTCAGAGCACCAAGGGCTACAGAGACCCCAAAGACCCATTCTGCCTTCACAAACTGCTTCCCTGAGTTCCTGGAGAAGGAATAAAAGCATCTCGCATAACCCCCATCAGGGCAAAGCATTTTCCAAAATGAAACATAACCCACAGGATTCTCCTTTCAGACCACTGAAACACACACACACAAAGATTTTTCAGAAGATGCAGGAACACAGAGGAACAGACAATTTACCTTTGCCCAAACACCAAAATCTCTGAGGTTATAAAAGCACACAATGATGCAGGTGCTGCTCCCTAAACTGCTGAATGTTTCACACAAGCAAACAGGCACTCAGGCACTGCTCCATCCCTGTGCCACAAACGCTGAAATCCCAGAATATTGCTCCAGAGCCACTTTGCAAACCTCTGCTTGTAAACAAGAAGTGAGCTGAGAAGGAGAGAATGGACTGGGGGATGCTGTTCTGCCCCAGTGACACATTAATGCAAATCAGGGGGAGGAGAGATTGATTGTTCCTTCCTCGCCAGGGTCTTATCTTGCATCCAAACATTCAGCTGGAAGATGGGAGCCACTCAGCAGCTTGGAAATTGGAATGGTGTTGGTCCAGAAGAACACGAGGTGTAAATATAAATACAGATAAACACAGAATTAAAACATTAGCTCTGCTAAGGGTGGAACAGTGCAAAGAAAAGTCACTGCCCGTTTCAGACTGACTCTGTCTGAAGATGAAAAATCACGGTAAAACCCCCCCCAGTCTCTTCTGGCAGCAATTCCCACCCAGCTGGGGCTCAGGAACAAGCAGGGTGTGTAATAAGCTTTCAGTAGTTGCATTCTGAACAAATGAGTTCATTTTCACTTCACCAGGTGGAATTCAGAAATTCTCAAGACACTCATTTGCTGTTGAGATTTGAGATTAATATGAAACCAATCATTCCATATTAAAAATTCAATATGTTAATAATAACAATGCAGTTTATTTTGCTTCTATTTATCCCCCCAGATTAAATTTAATCCATGTTTGCACTGGTTGCCCAAGCATCTGAGCAAAAAAAAAACAAAATCCAGAATTAGGAAATAAAATGCTGACCACTGTGATTTTAAAATAATCTTGAAAATCTCAAAATAATCTGTTTCCAGTAGAAAGAGAAAAAATGTTGATACTTACAAAGCATTAAAACATTACAAAAATACAAGCTAGCAATCATCAAAAATTGCTTTCACTGTTTGTCCAGCATTTTATACTTTAGTGTAAATGATTTTTAGAACAGCTTAAGACGTCACAAAATTGAAGTGCAACATTTAGCTTGTAACATGAACAATGGAAAGTCATACTGGAAAGCAGAAGCTTCACCATTACCATGAATGTTTAAGCATAAAACATCTGTAAATATCTTAAAATTTACAAATAAATTATTTGTGGGAGACTTTGATACAGAAAATGTTTGCAAACATCAGTGAACTGTATTAATGGCTTTTTTCTATTTAGGCTTATTCACAGAAAAAGGACAAAAATAAGGAGAGATGGTACAGAACAAGAAAATCTATTTCTAAATATTTTTTTCTGTTTGAATCACGAGCTCAACCTGAGAAGCAATTCAGGCCAATTCATCCAGGCCTATATCCCTTCCACTGAGGCAAAATGCCCAAAATCCTGTTAGGATGGCCCCAAAGAACTCTCTGCACCATTCCAAGGATCAGGATGGATTTTGCTTCATTGAAAGAACATTTCAGAACAGAGAAACAGATTTAAAATGTGCTGAGATCTCCTATTGTTACCCCATGACAGAAAACCATAACTTTGCAAACTCTTGGGTTTGTCTGGGCAAAAATAATTCTCACTGAAACGACGCCAAAAAATATCCTGACACATGACTTGAGATTTGGTTACGTTGGTCATGGGACAAATTTCTGGGTCTGGTCATAGGATTCTCAATTTCTTACTTGGGCTCTGGACCAGCAATTTTCTCCTGATTTAGAAGAAAAACAAACGCAAAGCATTCTCTGTTGCACCCTCAGCAAAGTGGGAGCGTTCACACCTCAGAGAACGTGGCAGAGCTGAAATCCCAACGTTCTCAGTTCCCTCCTCGCTGGCACGTGCCAATATCACAGGGGTTTTATTCCAACACCAAACCTGTGCCTACTCTGTTTAAAAAACACCCAGAAAATTGTCATATTTGACCTTTCTTATTCTGTGCCACCGGGAAGAAAAGAGACAGCAAAGGCGAAGCTGTCACTTCCCACTGTAGCATGAAAAATCATCATCTGGAAGATCTGGCTGAAAAAAACTTGAGTGCTCTTGGGGTGCCATGTTCTATCACAGTGCATTTTTCAGGAAAATAAAAGGGATCTTGGAAAAACTGCTAGTGTGACAAAGTATCCAAAGAAAGATTAAATAGCAAAGTCACCATTTGTACCCCTTTGATCACACCCACGAAAAGCATGGAAATTTGGGGTTCCAGTAACTATTTACTCCCATTTGGTTTCTGGTTAGACTCTGTCAGGAGCTGTAAAAACACTGCCTTTGCAGGCAGAAAAACCACATTTTGCTGGGGGTAAGTTACATAACATCCTGAAATTCACCAATTGTTTCCATTGCAAACCTAAAACCAGCGAAGATGCTCACTGGAATTTTTGGCAAGAACAGTTGCAGAGAGTTGTTCCAGAGACTGACTTAAAGCTCTTTTGTTCCAGTTTTTAAACTGGCTTTTTAATACGTGTCTCAGCAAACATTAGAAATTCAAATCCCCAAGTCATTCTCTTTGGGAAAAGAGTAGATTCAGTTTTCCAGACCACTTTGATTCCGAGGTTGTTGGGGAGTTTGGGCTTGCTTGGTTTGGGGTGTTTTTCAGCACTGGCACAAGATTCTCCTTAACAAAATAGTTGTAGAAGCAATTCCAGCGGCCCACTTAAAATGTTGAAATGTTGTCAGCCAGCTACTCCAGAGTTACTCACAGTAGGAAAAGTATTCCTGTGGTCCTTATTGCATCCCTCACCTGTATTATGACCAGGTTACAGCATTGTAATCACATGGCCACTTAGCTTTTAGAAAAAAGATAATCATTCAGAATATAAAATCAATTTATTCCCTGAAAACTGACGAGAAATAAAGTGTCAATATGTAGTTGATAAATAGGCATCCCAGAAGTGTTACTCTCTTGGAATACTCCTACATTTCCATAGAAGTCACTGCTGGTCCTTACCTTGACAGCACAGACCTTCAGAGCTGCTCTTCTCATCTTGGGATGATCCAAATTTACTATTCCAGAATTACCATTCCTGAATAACAGCAATGATCTGAATTTGTTTCAGAATAAAAATGCCTGGTTCATGCTTAGCTCAAAGTTTTTTTGAGAATAGTTATTTTCACTGAAATTTCTTCTAGACTTTAACTGAAATTATTTTGTATTTATTTCATCTGGTCTAAAATATTTCTCTGGTGTTTCTCTTTGCTGCTTGCTTCTGGCCATCTCCTTGATGAAGACCTGCAGACACATCAGGCATGAGGATGCCACTGCAGAAACATCGAGGTCTTGGATGTTGCTGAAGTAGGACAAACATGATGGTTTTTATCTCTTTTTATACACTGTAGGTACCAGGCCAGTTCTGCTTCTGTATTTTCCAGTGGTCAGTTGGCCTCTCTCAAACAAAGAGAGTGCAGCCCATCACATTCCGACTGCAGGAATTGAAATTCCTCAGGCTGCTCTGGAAGGAAACGGTGCAAAAGCTTGAGGAGAAAGTTGTTCCCGCTGTTCAGAACAAATCCTGTCCCACACAGGGTGACAGAGGAGGTGCCTGCACCAAGGCTGTGTGCCCTGGCCACTGCTCCTCACCCCTCTGCCCACCAGCCTCTTCTGCCGTGGCATCTTCCAGCTAACCCAATCCACATCTCCAAAGCCACGGGGAGCAGGAGGTTTCTGGCGGATGGGGATGGAGCAATTCCTCCTCCTGCTGCTCCTCCTCAGGAGCAGCTCTTCCAGTGAGTCAGGATGACCTGACAGATTTTCAGGATGACCTGACAGATTTTCAGGAGTCTCGGTGCCACCTGGGGCTGTGCAGTGTGAGCCTGGGGCTGACCTCGGGGGCACGGAGGAGCTGCAATCAGCTATTTAAAGCTCATTACGATATCAATGGCAAGCTCAAAGGAACTACCAGCTCCACTTAATCCCTACTGCTCAAAACACACCTTCCAAACCCACGGCGTGTTTATCTCCATGCTACTTAAGCCAAGCTGCCTGGTTTTTTCTTCTCCTTAGAGGAATCTTTGCAGTTGTTGCTCAGTTAACTCGGAAACTGTTCAGCACTGCACAGCACCTCTTCACTTTCCCCTATTTGCACACCGTTCACGGTCCCTTCACTCCCCACATCAGAAGGAATTCCAAATAAACACTGCTGTAATCTGTTTACTACATCCTGTTTATCCAGTTTAGGCTGTACTAAGCACCCCTAACAGCTTAGACCTTCTTTATGTAATAGGGCTGGGGCAGCAGCATCCCCGTGCTCACAGACCTACAGCTGCTCCTCCACACCCACATCCCTTTTCAGCTTCATGGATACTTTCAGTTAAGAAATTGATTTAAAAATTCCTATTTGCAGGGACTCGTCTTCCAAGCGTTCACCACTGAGAGTGAGTTCTTGCAGCAAGAAACATAAAACATAGATTTTTATATCTATTTCTGTAACTCAAACACAGCATTGAGCTTTGATCTTCCTGTGAAAGAGCCTTGCTAATAAGAAAATGCAGGCACAATAATAGATCTTGTCTCTGGCTGGAAAAGCCATTCAGGCACCATTGTTTATTATCCCAGGGAAATTGTAGCCACAGACACTTCAAGGAATTGTTGCCACTACTCAGAGAGGTGGATTTATTGAAAGGATAAAGCAAATAGATTTACTACGCTTCTCTCTCACAGAGTTTTGGTACTTTAAAATATTCACATGGGGTTCACCGATGGGTCAAAAACCACCCTGACCTCTGGACTCCCCTGCACTGCAGCGTGGCTGGATCCATTCCTTAAATTAAAGGTGTTTGGGGTTTTTTCCTGTGAATAATACTGCTACCCATCAAAGCAGCAGCTTGCTCTGGCTCCAGGAAGGCCTGGCTGTAGCTTTTCAGTATAAAAACGGGGTTTAAAAGAGAGAGACTTTTTGCCAAGTCCTGTAGTAACAGGACAAGGGGCAATGGTTTTAAACTGAAAGAGGGAATGTTTCATTGGATATTGGGAAGGAATTGCTGTGTCCAAGGTCAGGTTGGAAGGGGCTTGGAGCAGGCTGGGATAGTGGAAGGAGTCCCTGCCCTTTGCACGGGCTAGAATAGGATGAGCTTTAAGGTCCCTCCCAATCCAGATCATTTTATGGTTCCATTTCCTGCATGAACTCTGTGATGACATTTTCACACAGAGAACAGGAGGGAAAAAAAAAAAAATGCTGAACAAACCAACCAAATAAAATTAAATTTGGAAAAATCAAAGTTGAGATCATGGCTAAACCCAGACTGTTACAGTTAGAAGCCAAAAGAAGTAAAGCACAAGTGTTAAACCACCTACTTAAACCTGGCATTGTACATCCACAGGTGCAGAAAAGTAACTGCAGCACCGAGTTATGCCATGGCTTCTTCTCCTCCACCAGGAAATCCTCACCTGAGCAGCCTTTAGAAATCATTCAAGAAGAGAACAGAAATCCTCCAGGAGAAAACAGATCTGAAGACTGAAACCTGTATCAACCCTCATAAATTACACCAGTCTTTGCAAAAATATTCCACCAATAAGGCTGCAAAGGCAACAGAGAGTGTTTAGGAGGGAGGGAAAGGTCAGTAATTCCAAATCCAATCACGGTGATCGGGCAAACAGTTCTATTACTGAATGCTTTAAAAATATTGGTCTCTAAACAGCTGCAACCCAACAGCTTTGGATGGGCAGACAGGTCACAGCTTTATTTTTTTCACTCTCTCTCCTGCTGACACTTTGCCCTCTGATTGCAATCAGAAAATGACAGAATTTAAACCCAGTCTGATGGCAGCCCAATAAAATCTGATCTCTTTTGCCCCCTTCTCTACATAAAATCTGCATGGAGTTCTCCGTGTATTTTTAGTCTCTTTAAAAAAATATCAGACAACAGATCCTAAAAGTTTTTAAATGTTATTATTAATTCCATTACCACCAGGCAATCAAGGCTGAAATTTGGAAGTGGCAACGTCTGACTTGAGGGAGAAGCCCAGAAAAGAAGCTGGGACAGGAATTTAGCCAGCTAGACAGAAAAATAATACATCATCTTGTCAGGAGTTAGATGAAACCTTTCAAACACACACCGCAAAATGGAACCGTGGAGAAAGGGCACAAATGGAAGAACATTCCCGAGGAAATCAATAGGCAGAAGCAGGACATCCATTTCCCACCCTGTGCTGGCTTTAGCACGGCCGTTGCACAAAACAAGACATCAGAAAGAGCCTATTCCCCTCCAGTCAGGTTTCTCACACAAATCTGGGAAGTTTTCAAAGACTCCTTCCCAGCCTTTCCCACTCAGCTGCACGAAGATCTGACTGGCAGAACCACAAAAATTCGGGATCAATCCAGGCCAGAAGCAAACCTCAGGAGTCAGGGATAGAAGCTGACAAACGGGAATGGGTTTGTCCTTAGGACAAGGTCTCTAAAGGCAAAAGTTTGGTAAACTCCGAAGGAAAAGTGGGATAATTTGATGTTTTCACCACAGCTGCTGTGAGAGGCAGGAACCAAAGGATGAGACAGCAAGGTGGAGAGGGAGCAGCTGTGTCTGCAGTGCTCATCTCCACAGGAATCCCTTCAATCCATATGTTGGGGGCTGGAATTTAGGTTCCTCAAGCTCATCCATCTCCTGCACTCCTTCTGCTGCTGTCCATTTCTGCCCTGAATGACCTGATGAGCAGTTTTCTGTAAATTCTGCACAGAGTCCAGGACCAGTGCTCAGAAGAGGCTGCAGGAGCTGAGCTGACAGGGGAGGGGCTTTGCCCATGCCCCTGTGGTGCCCATTCTCCCTGGAATCACTGCACCTGCAGGTGGGACACACTCGGGGCAGACAGCGAGTTCCAGAGGGGAGGGATGTGCTGGCACGAGGATGGGGCATTTTCCTGCTAAACAGAGCTGCAGGCTCCCATTTGCAGAGTCAGGGGAGATGCTAAATGCACAGAAAATGAGAGTCTTCATTTCAAACCACGCTGCCTGTGGCTGCCCTTCCCCTGACCTTCCAGCGAGCACAGCAGCACCAGGCTGCTCCAAAGGCAGGATGGTCATGGCAAGTTTTTCCATGAGCAGCTGTGTGAGTTAATCCACTGAAGCCAACACACGGTTACCAGCCCCTAAAGGCCTATTTTCAGTGCCATAGGTCCACCTATTCAGCAAAAAGTGTTTTGAGAGGCAAATACACCACAGCAGAAAGGTGTGGGAAGAGTATTACAGTTCCATACCAATGCAGATGGTCCTACAGGTCATTTACCCCTCAAAATAATTCCCCCAAACTGTCACTGTTAAAAAGCTTAATTACCAACCTTATTATTCTTAAGGCTTTTCTTTCCCACTTGCAGACAGTGTATTTTTCACCATGTGACTTAAAACAGAGAGTTTATGCCTACAGGATTGGTCTTCCAGCTGGAATACTGAATACCAACACTGAAGTTATAATTTATCATTCAGATCTGACAAAAACGTTTCAAACGTTTAGGTCGGGCAGAGGAGAAGAGGAATACATCTCACTCACCGTTTGCTGCTGGTGTATTTGCTATTTCAGACAGAGGAAACTGAGTACATTTTTCTGCACTAGCTCAGCAGTGAACTCTCCACAGGTGCACAGGAAAAGGATAAAACACTCCTGTGACTACACTGAGCCTTAATTCAAACATTTTATGATGGCAGCTGCACCCTGATTTCAGAGCTCAGCTTCCACTGAGTGAGAGATCCCGGCAGGCAAAACCTTAAGAAAGGGCATTGTTGGCAGAAAACATCCTATAAGGATTATATTAAATATTAAGCCAGGCTCTCGTTTAAACACAAAATCTCTTCATTTTCCATACTGTTGTTTTACAAGCTCACTCTTCACCTGCTGTAAGCACAGGTCTGAGCAGAGCTGCACCATGCTCGAGTACAGCAATTCTTTAGTTCCTGTCAGTTGTTCAAACCAAGTCCATTCATTGAGTGACTCCCAGTTAGCTCTCCCCTGTATATTAATAAATACACAGAGTAAATTCAGTACAAAACAGGAAGTACAGGCAAATCTTGCAGTCAGTTATTTCTCTGAATGCCCAAGGTTAATGAAATCAAGCAGACATTTACAGAAATCATATCGTTCAGCAGCTTTAGGAACTCATTACTCACAGTTGTAATCCATTTTCCTAATCCAGTGATTGGTATTGAGCAATAAAACATTCTGGTCATCTGCTGCAAAAATGTTTCATAAGTGATTATTTTATTCGCTGACACTATAACAACTGAAGTAATGCACAATTAAATTAAATTATTTGGGGCCTAGCATAACTAGCATCATTTGGGCTGTTTCCCATTTTTAGCCAGTGAACTCTGATATCCATGGTATGAGGATGGATCCGAGAGCACTGCACACTTCTGCATTCAGCACTGCCAGGCACAGGCTGTCTGTAAGAATTCCAGGGATTTTCTGCAGCGCGGTGCTGACATTTCACTGTAGGAGATGCTTGGGTTTTATTATCAATACACTGGCAAAATCCGAGGCAATGCTCACAAAGCAAGTTTCCTTCTCCATCACTTGATCCGAAGCCTTTCCCTTGCAGTCCAACCTCAGGACAGGAGGCTTTGAAACTCTGTCCATCCCCACCGCCCCTGACAAATCTCAAATTCATTTTCATGTTACAACCAAGTTCATGGAGGGGAGAAAAGTCACAAATATTTAGGTCTGACAACTGTCCTGAACATTTGAATCCCTCTCTGGGTCTGGTGAGAAGGAAGAGAAATTACTAGCACAGATACTGATGGAAAAGTATCTCAGAGGTTCTTACAAGCAATTTCAGAAGCTGCTTTGCTCGTAAAACAACTTGTTGAGCCAATGTTTATGTGAAATAACAGCTCTGTCAAAGCAGCACGCTGAGAATAAACCACAGATAAAAATACAAAGGAAACAGAACTACTATTGAAATGTTCTGAATGCCTCTCTCATGAGTGGAAGGACAATAATGTGATTGCTCACAGGCAAACTCTGGATGGAGCTTCAGCAAGTTAATTTAAGCCAAACAGCTCCTTTAGCTTTGGTTTCAATGGACAAGACTTCTGCTTAGCTGCAGTTTGGAGCACTCTTACCTTGTTTAGATTTTCCAGACTGGTTTACCAGCCCCTGATGAACGATATATTTGCCTAATTAACCTTTACCCCTTTGCTGAGACTATACCTGATATGAGCCTTGTGAAAAATCTGCAATATCAGAACCCCAACCAAACACCCTGCATTGCCTGCTCCTTCCCCACCAGCTTTCAGGGTGTTCAGAAGCACCAACTGTTTTCAGCTCATGCTCAAAAGGAATAAACAAAATTTAAAAAAAAAACAACAAAAAACCAACAAAACAACCCAAAAAGTCCCATCACTGCTCATCAAGACTAAACAAAGGAAGAAAATCGCTGAGCAGCAGCTGTCACCAAGTGGGAACTGAGAGAAGAAAGCACCAAGACCTTTTAAAGTCTCCTTCTTTAAGAAAATCCCTCTCTCCTCTCAAAGCCATTTTTTCAGCCTTTTAAACTCCAAATAACTTCATGACAATTTATCACTGTATTTTCAGCTACAAGTCCTTCCCTGGGGAGGCTGTCAAAAGGTTTGCATCATAAAAATCTTTGCAAAAAGCTGCCCTGAAACCTCCTCCTGCCCAAATACAGCCTTGTTGTACTCAGATGGAGACATGAAACCACTGCAGACGTGAACACAACACCTGGGCCTGAAATTCTCCTCCCCTGTCCCTAAAATAAGTTCAGGTGGAAGCACTGAAGCCAATTTGGGACAAATTTTGCTGTTTACAACCTCATTCCTCCCTATATAAAAAAATGGCACAACAATGGTACCTGGTGGATTTACACCACCTTGCCAAATGAGTTTTTGTTAAATAATTTGTTCTTTTTTAGCTGGTTAATGTTTAAATCAACTCCCAATAAACCACTCACACCTCAAGGCTGGTCAGGTAATTCCAAAAACATTCCTTAAAAAAAAAATCCAAACCTTTTAGGCATATATAAAAATATATTTACACACAGAGTCAAGAAATGTTCTGGGAATATTAAGACCACAAAACTCAGTGCTCAAAGTTAGCCAAGACAAGTTATTCAATATTCTGTTATAAATCACCTGTGCTCAAACCATCATAAGGTGTTGCCTACACTTGTCCATGCTTCCTCCAGCTCATTTTCAAATTATCTGCTTACATAAATATTTCTTTTTAAAAATACTAAAATTAACTTTATAGAATTCCTAATTCTGTCTCTAAAATACATTCTGGGTTTTCCCTTTTCTCTGTCATCTACTGGCCATACAAAACTTGGATTAACTTGGATTTTGACAATTGTTCCGTATTTTAAAATTCAATTTCTAGTTAAATCTTCATAAGCACAAGAAAGAGACTTTTCTTAAAGGAAAATAAAGAGAAAAGTAAAACATGAGATGAAATGTGACACTGGAAAAATGTGTGTTACCACTTTGCTTGAGCTCCTAAGAACTGAGTTAACTGAAGCAGAACATAAATAAAATCAAGGTCAAAGAAAAGAAAAAAGTTTCATCTGCTACCTCTGTAATAAACCATACTCTTAAAGGCTGCAGTCTGAATTTGCATGAAATTAAATGTCTCATCTGGAGAATGGTCCAATAGTCCATTATTATTTGCCTTGCTGGTTTTCCACAGGTTTTTTTCCACAGTTGAAATACGTGTGGTAGTGATATTGGTTTTGCCCAGAAAATACAGTTGAAAAGAAATAACTTTGAAAAGGTATCTGATAGCCAGCTCATGTATGTTTTAAAAGTAATTACATTTTTTTTGTCTTTAATAGGAATATATTTTATATATCCAAATATTGCAAAAAGGGTAAAAGCCAAGAGCAAACACATGCAAAGGCTTGGATGGATTTCAAACTCTGTGTGGAGCTTTGGGAGATCTTCACATGCAGAGAAGTGATACCTATAAGAACACATCCAAATTATTTCTCACAGTTCTACTTTACCAAAACAAAAAAAGTTTCAACCAACTGCTTCAAAGGGAAAAGTGAAATTAAGGAGTCCTTCAGCACCTGAAACAAAGTGTTCAATAGAACAGAAACTCCTGAGGATTCCTGGTGGATCCCAGCACGGAGGCTCCATTTATTTCCCAGGTAGCAAATGTTTCATTCCCTCTCTCAGTGCCCTGAGTCCCGTGGGATCGTGTTTGATCCCATCTTCACATCCAGAACTTCTTGGCCCCACAAGATCCAGCCCCTTCCTATTTGCTCATACCTATTTACAGGCAGTATTTATTTAATAAATAAACTGCACCTGTCACACACACAAACCTCTCCAAACAGGCCCCAACCTTTCAAAACCCTGCACCAACTTTAATCATTGTCATCAAAAGTTGCAATGAAAGGCAACGGAGCACATGAACAGTGAAAGACATTTCAACAGAGGTTTTTAGGAAGCACGTGAAATTAATTCCAGCTGTGCTAGTTCTCTTCAGTTTAGAGACAAACCTAAAATAGAATTATTTCCCCCTCTCTCCATCATCCAGTTTCCTTAATATGGATTTTTTTATGGATAACCTGCAAATCTTTCCGCCTGAATTATTTTGGCTATTTCTGTCAAGATGCTCTGAACACATACATGTCTAATGTCTCATATGGTGTAGTTCCACTACAAAGATAATTGAGGTTAAATAAAAATAATTTAGGTTAAAACTCTGTAAAACAGATATGATTGAAAAAACACGGCATAACAGTTAGTAAATGATGCAGTTACAGATACATGAAAAGAAAGGGTGAAATGCTTTAAATAGATCTAATTAAAAATTCATATAAAAATAAACAATTCTAATAAATTCAGGTTTGGGAGTTGTTTTCTTTAACCTCTGATTAATTTACTGGTCATGATCCTAATTACCATGTAGGACACTGCCAGGTGCTGTCAATGATATCTATTCCTTTGTAACATTTTTACTGCTCAAAATCTGAGATATCTCAGAATGAATGAAGGTTTTGGGGGGTTGGGCCATAGGGTTAATGGGATCTCTTAAGAAAAATATTCTGACTCAGCTTATATTTAGGATTTCCGCTTTTATTCAGCTTTGGGAACATTTTCTCCAGAACAGGATGGAGCTGTTTAGGTTGGAAAAGCCCTCAGAGATCACCGAATCCAACAGTTACCATCACCTAACCACGTCCCCAAGTGCCACATCCAGATGCTTTTTGAAAATGACCAGGAACGGTGACTCCACATCTCCCTGGGCAGCCTGTCCCAGTGCCTGACCACTCTTTTAGTGATTTTTTTTTTTTTCCAAATCCCCAACCTGAGCCTCCCCTGGCCCAGCCTGAGGCCGTTCCCTCTCCTCCTGTCCCTGTTCCCTGGGAGCAGAGCCCGACCCCCCCCGGCTGCCCCCTCCTGTCAGGGANGCCCCAGGATTTGGGGTGGTGCCCCAGCAGTGCCAGCACAGAGGGACAATCCCTGCCCTGCTCCCGTGGCCTCACAATTCCTGACCCAGCCCAGGGGCCATCGGCCTCTTGCCCCCCTGGGCACCCCTGGGCTCGTGTCCAGCTGCTGTCCCCAGCACCCCCAGGACCTTTCCCAGGTTTCCAGCTGCTCATCCCCAGCCCGGAGCTGCAGGGTTTGGTGTGAGCCCAGTGCAGGACCCGACCCTTGGCCTTGCTGTCCCTCACACTGCTGTCCTCAGCCCGTCCCCAGCCCTCTGCAGAGCTCCTGCCCTCCAGCAGACTGCATCCCACTGGACAGCGAGCAAGGAAAATTAACGTGTCCAGGCCTGATGTTAAATATTTCCCTCCAGAACAATCCACTGAGGACGGCTCAGTCACAACATCAGGAGTTACAGGTGCCCAGCTCCCAGCAGTGCCATGGCACAATCCCTGTCTGACACTAATCCTGACATTCCCTTCTGCTGCGTTTTACCCACGGGATCCCAGTAAAGGCACCAGTGGCTTTGTCAGAATTCCTGCAGGAACCTCACCAAGCCCCAGAAACACAGTTGTAAATATTCTTTGCACAAGTCAGGCAAACAATTCTGCAGCATCATACCAGGCCACTTCCCCTTGATTAGAAACATTTGCTCAAATGAGGTTATTTTGAGTTGCAAGTACACTACCTTGTGTCAGTGAATGACTCATGCATGCAGATTTTAATAAAATAATTAACATTTTGTGCATAAGATAGTATTTCATGTTCTAGACCAAGATGTTAGTCTGAATCCCAGGCAGCACCACACTTTCCATGGCCTGATTATTCAAATATCAAATCCTTGTCATGCTATAAAAAACAGCTGTTTGAGAAGCATCGTCTTTTAAATGATTAATATATTGATTATGTGTAACGGTGACTAAAACACTAAAGGTCAAATTCTATTTTGTCTGTTAAAAAATATGGGGATTTATCAGCCTTTTTCATGTGTAAGCAATGTGTTTAGAAGGTCTAAATATGCAAAAATCTGTTCTTGCAGTTAACAGAAAGTTGATGGATAGGATCTAATCAAACCCAAAATAACAGGTATATTGATAAAGAGTGGAATGCATCCAGGATTTTGGTGGCAAGGGAATGATTACCGTCCACAGGAGAAGAGTCAAAATACTGTTTTGACAATTTACGTTAAATTATGCTCTCACATTTCTTTCTCTGCAGGTGGATGTACCACCAAAAATACCAAACTTACTATGCCAAATGTTTCCTTTGCAAGAATTATCTGAATCGACTGAGTGCTATTTGCAGAAAACACACATTCTTTTCATTTAATGTTCTTTACAGACATCCCACTGCAGCTGACCTCTCCCACTGCCCCCACCCTGAGGAGCACACTCCTGTCACCAGCACACGATCTGGGGACAAGTACTTGATTATTAGTGACAGCTCCAAGATGCAGGGCTGTTAAAATATCTCACTTGCAAAATGTCTTCATGCAGCTCTTGAACCACTCCTTGCTGCATTCTCCTAATGAAATTACCCCTCCTCTCATCTCCCCATCCCTGCAAACTTATTCAAGGACATCCTGAAAATGTGGAGCAGCACTAATGCAGCAGTGCCCACACCATCCTCAGGAACCTTCCTTTATCCAGGGCTGCACATTAATCATGGAAGTGGCAATTTACCTGGATTTCAGCTGGACCTGCCTGCATTTAGAACCAACAGGAGCATTTTTATTCATTTGCTACATAACAAAATTCCCAGCCAGGACCTGTCCAGAGCTGTCATTTGTTGCAGAAGATGGAACAAACAACAGCAGCCTACATTTCCTCACCTTTTGAAGACTGAGCATTTTGAAGAACAAATCCAACCATCCCAGCCCTCCCATTCTGTCCCAGCGGCTTGGGAGCTGCCCACGAGCCCTGCCCTGCCCATGGCACCCCTTCTCCTGCCAGGCCCTGTGCCCCCCTGCCTGCAGCAGCCCCTGCAGAGAGCAGCTTGGGAGCAGTTTGCTGCCAGCCAGCCCCTGCCCATGGGCAGCCTGGTGAGTCACGGCGTCCTTGCCCTGCTCTTGCTGGCACCACTTGGCACAGCAGCTCCCAGCCACAGCAGGAATGTCTTGGCACCGTGATGGCTGCAGGCTGTGCCATCAGCACTGTACCATCAGGGATGTGCCATCGGGGATGTGCCATCAGCACTGTGCCATCAGGGGCTGTGCCATCAGCGCTGTGCCTTTGGGGCTGTGCCATCAGCACTGTGCCATCGGGGCTGTGCCATCGGGGCTGTGCCATCGGGGCTGTGCCATCAGCACTGTGCCATCAGCACTGTGCCATCAGGGGCTGTGCCATCAGGGCTGTGCCATCGAGGCTGTGCCATCAGGGCTGTGCCATCGAGGCTGTGCCATCAGCACTGTGCCATCAGCACTGTGCCATCAGCGCTCTGCCATCATCACTGTGCCATCAGGGGCTGTGCCGTCAGCACTGTGCCATCGGGGCTGTGCCATCAGCACTGTGCCATCAGTGCTGTGCCATCAGCACTGTGCCATCAGGGGCTGTGCCATCAGCACTGTGCCATCGGGGAATGCAGATCTCAGCCTGCACAGCCACAGCAGAGCCACCTGCCACCACAAACTCCCTCTGGCCGTCACTTTCTCAGCCCTGCACCTTCCCCAACACTCCTCAATCGACAGCGCTCACAGAGCTCTGGGGAGCATTGGCAAGCTCTACACACAAATGCTCACTTCGACCATCGGGAAAAGCTGTGTTCAACTATGCCCAGAAAAATCTAAGTGTGGTAGGAAAAGCAGAATTTTTACCAAAACTGTCCATTTCAGTGATTTTATTATGGAAATGAATCTTACCTATAAGATTTTTTTTGGCCGTTATATAAAAACTACCTAAATAAATGGCTCAATATTAAAACCAGAAAAAAGATGCAGATTTATTTCACTTCTCTTGTTTTGTTCTATCTTCAAGGTATCAGACAAAAACCAAGTTCTTGGTAATTTTACATCTGATTTACTTAGAAATGAAGTATTTTTGAAAAGCATTATTAACCACTTTCAGCCCCTGAAGTCATTGGACAGGCCAGTTCTGCAAACTGCACGTAATGATTTAATGAACACGCAGAAAGAACTGCATTTAAGCCTATTTCTGGAAAATGGCTTTTGATTGTGGTTTTTAGACTGAACACAGGGTGGACTGAAATTATATTTCAGCATTGTGAACATCATTTGAAACATTTAACAAGAATTCTTCAACCTTATTACCACATATTTTTTTAAAAGACTCTTCTTGTCTAATAAGATGATTGATAAAGTGCATTTCCAATGGCACAGTGACATTTTTGGGGGGTTTCAATGCTCTCAGTTCCAAGAATCAGTTCTGCAGTAAAACAGCTCTTCCCATCGATGAGCAGGAATTTGCTCACAATCCAGACCAGCTGGGCAACTCTTGTAGCACCACAGTTTCTGCATCAATTTTCCCTGGGGAAATATATAGATTTCTAATCATCTATTGCTTCCTTTCGAATGATACATAAGGGATTTATGAAAAGGATTTTTCAGGCACGCCATCAGTCAGAGAGCTTTAGAGACACACATTAGGTTCTGCAAAAGCATTTTTACACTACTTGGACACTCACAAACGCAATCACTCCCTCCTGCCAACTCTCAGATTATTACGTAATACAGCCAAGCTTTTACATTTATTCAGCATACACAAATGTGGTTCAATTTGGCACATTTTTGGTTTTTAAATATGAATAAGAATGCTTCAAAGAATAAAACCGAGTTGGGAAATATTTATACAAGAAGCTGAGTATGGATTAAAATTGCTTGGCTTCAAAAGTAAAATTAGATGATGTTTAATTTAGTTTATTTATGAAGTTGTATTTGTTCAATTTAAATACGTAATCTCCTCTGAGAGAGTTCAGCTTTGCAAAATGATAATCTGTTCCTATATTTCTATTAGTTGTGATTTATTCTGATTCGTTCCTTTGTTCAAAAATGCTAATGAAAGCAGATGATGCCGAAGAACATCCACGAGCAACAACCAATACATCCATCAGTCTGAAAAACAGAGAGAGACTGCTCCACACAGCCAGGCAAGAAATCCCACACAAAAGATTTCCAGGGAGAGACTGGCTGTGGAGAAAGCCAAGCACAGGCTGAACTAGCACGACCTTAATTCTCAAAACCCACCTCAAAAAGTCCCACAAAGACACACAGCAAATTACCTCCCTCCTCTGGGTATACATTCAAGAGAGATGAATGCTAAAAATCAACCTTGCTGGGCTTTGATGGGGAGGCTCCAGGGAGGAAAAGCCCTGCCCGAGGCTCTGGGGACATGGGGACTGCAAGGGGGGATGAAGGATGGATTGATGGCAGCTCTGCTACTCTGGATGTGTTCTGAGCAGGCACCAGAGAGATTTTCCCATCAGACATCCAGGTTTGGAGTGGGTTTATTCACCTGCCACCAGCTGTTGATGTGTTTACTCCACTCCTGGGGTGAGAGCCTCAGGGTGCTGGGGTGTCTGTACAGTGAGACCAGAGCTGGGCCATGAAACCCTTCTTCCATCGCTGGCTCCTACAGCTGCACTCAGAAACTCCCACAGGAACACCCCTGAGGCTTGCCAGGGTAAAGACCTCAGTCTGCAGACAAAAGAATTTGCCACTGATAACAGAGATCCTCAGAAATACCTTAATTACAACGAGATTTTTTCCATCCTCTACGCGGATTAAAAAATCTCCGAACCGCTGCCGCTGGTCTACATATTTTTTCCTTACAAGGCTATTTCTTGTGGGCACACATGGAATATCTATCCCACCTTCTGCCTTTCCCATGGAAGCTGATCCATCTTCAATTTAAGTCACGTAATAACAGGTCTGAGGGGACTCCTTATTTCTATACTTGTATTTGCTTTGCTCTCCTCACAAAGAGGTGAAAAAGAGTAGGATCTGTTCGTTCTTCCTTCCTGACCTGCACTAAAAACAGCTTCATGGAGCCCTTATGGCCATCACCACAGATGTTTGGTGCTCTGTGACTAAACAGGGCACATGGTTCATTCCCTGGCCTGTTCAACCTTTTGCAGGAATGAATTCCATAGCTCCCAAGAAGAAATCTTTATCTCAAGTAATCACAAGCGTTCCCGTATTTGTTTTCTTTCTGTTGTGATGGAACTCGGGTGCTGTAAAAAAAGCAAAGTCATGGGAGAGAAAGTCAAATCCATACAAAATTCTGAATTAAGTAAGGCCTGGAGCTTTGGGGCTCTGTGTTCACTACAGAGAGAACACAAAAGCCAGACCAACATGGTAATGTGCTGCTGCTCCTGAGGGTAACTCCTGAATAGAAATATCTGGCAGCTGGGGGGAAAGTTTCTGGAGAACCAGCTGTGAGGTCAAACAAGAATTACTGAGGAAGGGAGTGGATCTGGTGTGTGGGAGGCAGCACAAAATTGGTATTGTTTTCAAGTGAACCACTGCAAGACGAACTTTGAATGGAATTAAACTACACAGTAAACCAAAGAGCAAGAAGGATTTGAGAGCAACTGCTCTCTGTTGGGTGCTTTTAGAGATGCATACGTGTACCTGTGGGTATGCATACCCCCACACACATGGATTTGCTCATCCACGTGCCAGGATTTATCCCTTCCCTAGTCCAGCAATGGGCAGAACTCTCCCCAAGCTTCCCAGGGAAAGCTGCCCTCCTGCAGGAAGCTTCTGCAGTTTGCAGGGTCAGTGTGAGCACTCCCAGCGCCGCCACCCTGCTTTGATTTGCTGCTGCTGCCTCAACCCCGGGTCATGCTCTGCCTAAAGGCAGCGGGGTGAGTTCACTTATGGGATAAATCCAGCACAGAGGCTTTCCAGAGGATCCCAGACCCTAATCCTCTTTGATTCCCAGTGCCCACAGCAGCACTGAGCTCGCTGGGAGTGTCTCCCAAGATAAAGTGCCTTCTTTAAAAGGAATATGTTTGGATGTTTCTGGTTACTTTAACATTTGTTCTTTCGCGGCATTCTAATTCAGGTTTACTTTAAATATTGCAATTATTCTTCTCTCGGGGTTTGGCAATTAAAGCTCAGAAAGCACTGCTACTTACCTTATTGACACTAAAAAATTTAACGTGTCCTGTATCTGCAGCTTTCATCTGCTCCAAGTAAGATAAAGGAGGGGAACGAGATTTCCTTAGAAGGAAGCTGGACCCGATTAAGAAATTATATTTTAGTTCTCTCTAACAAGTGGGAAAAAAATCCCCAAAAAATACTTTCCTAGCAATATTTTTCAAGATACCCTGCTAATCCAAAAGCAGATATGTAAATGAGGCTTGTATGTTAAGACCTCGTGCACTCAATTTTAATTCTTAAAAAGGTTCAAGAAAAAAACCACTTCAGATATCTTCCATTTTCACTTTCATTCCCTTCCATCCTCAGTTCTGGTACCAGAATCATGTTTTCAGATTAAAACTTCCAAGTGTATTTCTAAACTAGAAAAAGGAGGACAAGGGCAGGGAAGAGGACACTTAATTTATTATCTTTTCACATTAGAGTTACAGGGAACCTTAATGATATACCAAGCTCTAAACCCTGTAGCTGGTACTGTATTAATCATCTGTCTACATGAGAACTCAGATAAATATATAATCCTATTTCTGCATTGCAGATTTTATATGTCCCTTCCTCAGATTGCTGCTTCTTTTTTTCATTATTTTGTAAACACTGCTGGAGGGGAGGATCCATCCCAAGGTAGGGAATGGCATCCCAGCTGTAGTTGCTTCAATTGAACAGCTACATTAAGATTTATAAGAAGATAACCAAAGCAATAGGCAGCAATTCAAGCTTTGCAGCAGAGAGTCCCTTTTTTTTTTTTTTCAATCAGTCTGAGCACAGTTTGTCTCTCTCAACACATTCTCCCTTCTCCAAGGTCAAGTCTGTTGCCAGCCACAGGCAGCAGCTGGCCCACCCAGGCTTCTCCCAGCTTGGGGAGGAGCCAGGTCCCACCTGCACGTCCAAAACCCTTCATTTGAGACAGGCTCCAGTGGTCCCTATCCACGGCACCTCATGTCACATATTCCTGGAAAAATATATCCTCCCCATTTTTGTCTTCCCATTTCAGGCCAAGCATGTAAATAAATCCAACCCCTCCACATTTTGTATCTCTAACATTTCAGCACCACACAGGACAGAGATACCAGTCCTATTTTGGATGAACAAAATGAGGTTTAAAATCAAATAAACCAAAGATTCTGCCAACAGAGGTGCAAACACATCACCACAGTGCCCTGGGGATAACAGCTCCCCATAAATACTCAGCATAAAACATCACCTCAAAAGCCCTGTGCCCTGCAGGAGAGTTCTTGATGCTGCAATGGAAATATCAGGGCAGTCCTTTCATGTTCTTTCAGGGCAGTCCCAGACACACAGAGCAGCCCCCTCAGCCTTTCCCCTCCATGACAGGGAGCTCTGTCCTGCCTGATGCAGACTGATGCAGTGTGGGGACCAGAGAGGCACCAAACGCTCAGTGAGAGCCAAGAAAATAACCTGCAGAACTAAGAGCTTGTCCCCAAGAAAGCTAAGAGGTGCCTTGCATGGGAATTAGGCACATCATTCCTCCTGTAATCCTCCTGCTCCAACAGTTTGTTTTCCTGGCATTTTCAGCCATCTTATTCAGCACTGCTGATTTAGCACTACCATTTTATCCTGCAGTTCTCTGCATAACAATCACCACGACAGCATTACAGAGACAACCAGTCCTACCATAATGCAAATGTCCTCCATGGGTACTGCAACAATTTGCATTGCATCTCAGAAGCCGTCTGCAATCCTTCTTGGAATTTCCCAGGTTAGCTCAACTCCTCATAAATAGGTATTGCTTCAAGCACTGGGGGAGGGAGGATGACAATCTCGTGTCATTGTGAAAAACACCACGAAATCATCATTTCATCGTAATTGCGTTTCTCTGGTCCCTTAATATCAAACATCATTTGGAGGTATTTTTAGAACAACGTGCGAAAGGTTCATTACAATGCAAGCAGAGGAAAGGGACACGGGAAGCCTGCAGTGCAAACCGAACAGCTGTCCTCAGCCAGGACAACAGCTTCTTCCCAAACTGACTTCCAGAGGACACAGATCAATGCTGCCTCCTGACATCTGGGGTTGCACATTTCCCAAGGAGACTGGAACGGTTTATTGGGAACGCTGTTCTCTTCTAATTACCTGCGTGACACGAGGTGTACCACTGTGAAAGACAAGTCAGATCGGTGGCAGAGCATTTTATTGTGCTTCATCAGCACCAGGGGGGTGTCAAGGTTAGGGAGATGCTGAGCACGACCATTGCAATGAATTCATCCAGCCCCAAGACAAGCGAGACACGGCACACGTGCCGAAGAGCCACCGCACCTCTGACAAGTGTCACTCTTCCCTCCAGGCCCACTGAGGCACAGAGAGCTGCTGAACAGAGAGTGTGGATGGCAGGATCTGTGCTTGGAAAGCTGAGGCAGCCAAGGGAACAGGGATGGAGATCCCCCCCATTGAGTCACAGGTGACAAATGGCTTCAGAGCAGAATGCAGCAGATCCCAGAACGTGCGTGAGGCTGTGAAGATGTCCCAGACTGTTCCACTCTCCTGCTGGTTCCAGCCCCACTGGGCTGGCTGCAGGTTTTGAGAATAACTGGATTGAAAACAGTGGAGCATGGAATTAGTGCAGAGGGATGAGACAGCACCACCAAAGGGACTGATCATGGCAGAGGTTCTGCCCAGAATACTGAGATTTGGAAAGCTGAGGCCCCCTTGAGCTCCAGAAGGAAGAGGAGGCTGAACAAAGAAGTGGTCTCTGAGAAAACAAAGATATCCAGGATAAAAAAAGTTGAGATTGGATGGAAAACCAAGGGGAGTTTGGAAAGACAAGCGAGGGGAGATCCTGGAATTCTGAGATGCACAGAGACAAAAGCCAGGGGGATGTCTAGGACAGCCTGGGTGCGAGATCAAGCAGTGTAAAAGCCCAAAACTTGTTGGACCTTGAACAAACTCCATTATCCAATCCCAGTGTGGGCTGCCATTCCCTGCCTCACCTGGGACAGGTGGCAATTGTCATACAAGACTTTAGCTCGGGGATACAGAAGGAGGAATCCCTGAATCCCATTTAAAATGCTGCATCTCATCCTAAACTGAGGTCCAAAGTCCACACGGAGTTATGCTGTTGAACACAACCCAAACCGAAGCACGGGAGATAACTTAGACTGAGACAGCTCTTGTCTAAGTAAAATCTCCTCAGATGGAGTGTATATATGAGGAGTGTCATTTTCTCCAAGTGCCTAACAATTTCCAGAGGTCAGGAGCTGGGAAGGTCGGTGAACTGGACAGGCGATGACTACAGAAATAGCTCTTTGCCCAACATCTCACAGATAAGCATCTTCCCTATCCTGTTTCCTCATTCTGTGCGACAGATTTTTCAGCAAGATCCAAATCAGATTGGACTAAATCTCATTTTATTTTTAATTCATTTCATATGGTTTTATTTTTAACTCACTTTAATTGAAATGCAGCGAATGAAATTATCAATTGAAATTACTTCATCAGCTGTGAGTCTTCATTCTTTAATATATAAAATAAGCTCTTGGTAAATCTGAATCACTGATTTTCCTGTTTCATCCTCAAACCCTGGGATGCTGATGCAATGTACTGGGCTTTCAATACTGCAAATTCCACACTCTCAACCATAAACGTATTCAGGATATTGACCATTTTTTGGCATTTTTTAATAACACAGCGCTTCAATTCTGGGCTAAATCTTGAAACCGCAGTTCCAGCTCTAATCCTCTCCCTCCAAAGGATTTCTTTTGATGCAATGGCCAAGTGTTTTATTGATGGCCTGGATGAAGGAACCGAGCACCCTGTGCAAGGGCACAGATGAACTGGGGGAACGGGGAGGTGTCACCAGATGGACGAGCTGCCTCTCAGAGGGAGCAACGGGCCAAGAGGAATCCCGGGATGGCCAACAAAGAGAAAGGCAAACTTCTGCCCCTGAGGCAGGACAGGCTGGGGGCCAGCTGGCTGGGAAGCAGCTCTGCAGAAAAGGCCTTGGGGTTCCTGATGGACCCAAAGTTGAGCAGGAGCCAGCAGTGTGTCCTCACAGCAAAGGGCTCCTGGCTGGTCCCGCCGGCGGTGCCAGCAGCATGAGGGAGGGAAAGGGAGGGGAGAGGAGCTTCCCTTCCCCACCAGCACTGCTGGGACAGCCCAGTGCTCCAACCTGGGCTGGGCTCCCACGACAAGGGAGACCTCGACTTCCTAGGGAGAGTCCTCCAAAGGCACGCAGAGGTGATAACAGGACTGGAGCACCTGACACCAGGTGGGAGGTTCAGAAAAGTGGGACTGCTCAGCCTGGGGAGGAGAAGGCTCAGGGGGACCTCATCAATAAACACCTGATGGGAGGAAGTGAGGAAGATGGAGCCAGACTCTTCTCAGTGGTGTCCAGTGAAAGGAAAAAAGACAAGGAGAGCAAAGGTAGAAAATTCCATTTAAAGGTCAAAAACTGAGGGCGGTCAAACACTGGCACAGGTGCCCCACAGAGGTTGTGAAGTCTCCATCCTTAGGGATACTCAAAACCTGACTGGACATTGCCCTGCTCTAGATGACTCCACTTGGGCCAGGAGGGGTTGGGCTGGACCATCTCCAGAGGTCCCTGCCAACCACAACTATTCTGTGCCTCTGAAATCAGCTGCTTTCTCCACCCATTTCACCTTCACTGTGCGTGCAAAGGAGACAAAAGGTAAAAAATGCACAAACTCTTCCATAGAAATCCCAGGTTTACTGCTGGTCCTCTTCTAGCTTTTCCCATGAACAGCTCCTAGGATTCTCTGAGAGGCTGCTGCACAATCCTCAGATGCTTCAACTGTGCCATCAATATTTTAAAAACAAGGAAAAACATATTACCAGCAGGATGAGCTTGTTCATACACGGTGTGGTAGAAGGGAAGTATTTTGTAACTCGGTTACCATTTCCCAACTCTGCCAACTCTGGTACCTAAGCAGGAATTCCACATCCCTTCCGAGGCTCCATATTTCACTCATCTGCAGTGTTCAGAGGGAACACGTCCTGCCTTTTACAGAGCTGACAGCCTCTTAAATTTATTAAAATATGCCTCATTCCCAACCCTTCCCTTATCCATTGGTTCTTTTCCTTCAACTGCAAATCTCCAATTTCAATGCAAAAAATAAGGTTATATATCAAAAAAAAATAACAGTAAAACCATGCTTTTTAACCTAAACATGAGTAAAACCAGGAAAACTTGAAACAAAAACCCTACAGCTCTCAAAATTGTACCCTATGCTTACATTTCCTACAAAAGGGCACCGAACTTTAACAGAAAGATTACAATAAAATGCTATTGACCCTCTTCACTGTTTTACAGATGAAATTAAAGCCTATATATTTACATAACCTCCGTAACGCCCTTTATTTATCTCTACTGGCATATAAAAAACCATCCAGCATGCAGAGCATAACCTACCTAGAGAGAAAGACTGTTCTCTTATGCAACTGCTCCACTAAGGATATATTACCTTGGAGCACGGCACGGGGGCTAGGGAAGGATGGATCCTGTGGAGCATCCCCTGCTGGGCACGGTCCAGGGCAGCGGGGCTGAGGCTGCCCAGGCCAGAGGAGTGCCCGGACTGCAGGTGCTGCAGAGGCTCTGGAGCTATCCCAGCACTGGGAGCTCTGTTGCTCCTCTGGCACGGGCAGGGAGGCTCCATTCAGAGCGGAGTCATCGCTCCTTGCCTGCCTCAGCACGGGAAGGATCCCAGTGCAAGCAGCAGAGGGGGTGGCCGAAGCTTTAGCATCGTATATTAATATGTGAATTAAACAAAAACACCCCAGGAATCCTTAGGTTTGTTTTTTTTTTAACCCCTTTCTCAATTGGTGTGTTAAAATTAATCAGAAATGTGTGATTTTAATCATGGGGGGGGATGTCATTCGATAAGATAATGTCTAATCTGAATGTAATTAATCAGCCAAAAAGGCAGAGCAATAGTTGCTAAATTCCAGGGAACTGTAACATCCTTCATTGTGTCTCCTTGAAAACAGAATGAAAAACCTGGCAAAAAGGCAGCTTATTCTCTACAAGGTTTCACAGTCAGGTTAATCAAATAAACCACTTTCTGCCCTTCAGAACATGATTTTAGGTGCAAGCTGTAAAAGTATTTCCATTTCTTAAAGGAGGTGGGTTCCATTCAGAGAACCCCCACTGCTGGAGTCCTACTGCAGTGCAATGGGCTCTCAGTGAGTGGGAGAGGGAGTTACAAGGTCACGACTTCTACATTTATTCCAAAATGTAACAAGGAATTACTACGTACACAACTGGCATTTGACAATGGGAACTGCAGGGTGAAAACAAAAAAAAAAAAAAAAAGCAAAAACACTTTTAACATTTTCATATATCAGCAGGATATCTATGCTCGCAGTTGCAGTATTCAGACAGGAAGATATATAAATATACATTTAGTAGGATTCAAAAAATGTTGCATCCCTAATCCAACAGCACCGGCAAAGATACGCTGTATATTTTAAATGCTGAGGGAAGACGAAAGGGGAAGAGAAAATCTTCCAAAGCTGTTTCCTAGATACATGATATGAAATTTAAAAGGAAAAAAGCACTCACAAAAGTGACTTCATGGCAGCTCTTAGAAGAACAGTATGATACCTAGTTCATCATTAGCATGTCTTCTGCAACGTGGAATCCTACTGGGAAGCACGAAACTCTTCCAAGCTGTTTCAATTTACATGCATCCAACCTTTTTATATATGCAGGAAGCATGAGGAATATCATGCAGTTTTGATTTGCAGCAGAGAAGAAAATTGACCTTTTCAGTGAAAATGAATGTACATTTAGCATTGATGCGGGCCAAAATCAATTCTCCACAGAAATGAAGCCAGATGCACAAAAAGGATGAAAAGGGGGCACACAGAGAAAAAAAAAATAGAAGGAAAAACCTTCATGCTGCATTGCTCTACACAACTTATCTACAAGCCTTATTTTAGTGCCTTATTCACAAACTTACTCATTTTACCAGCACTACGGGGAAAATATGAACCACTTCTTCACAGGTAGCAATTTGGATTAAAATGAGAGGAGCATGAACAAAGTAAAAGCTGTCTGTGATCAAAGACCTGCTGGATACCTGAGTCAAAGAGTTATTCCAGAGCAAGGTACAAGAGCCAGTCATGCATATGGATGACCTCTCACAAATTAAATGCTAATCAGGAATGCATCTCAGCAGTAAAAAAAACATGTGGACTATGAAGTCAATCTGTAATCCCTTTTCTAAGCAAAGACTAACAAAAAACCCTCGTTATCAATGTCATCCCACAAATATCTGATATTAACCCTAAATCCCAGCAATAGAAACGCAATTTTCCCATATTAAGTGTGCCAGCTCTCCTCCAGACACCCCAACTTGTGTAATATCCCTGCAATCCTTCCCCAGCCCCACAACAGAAAGCCATCAGGAGGTCAAAAGACCAGAAGAGCAAAGGAGCCCGCAGCTCTTGGGATGCAAAATGAACCGGTTTCCCCTGAAAGCAGAACCATTCCCTTTCAGCCACTTCAATACTCACCTTGCAGAAGGAATGGGGAGCACCGGGCTAAGCATCTGCTGCTGGCTGCCTCGGTGCTCCAGGACTGCCCACAGCCATGGTCCCGGCAGCCCTGGGAACGCCGTGCGATGCTCAGGGAAGTGCCCCGGCTCGGATAGGACAACTTAAAGTCAGGAAATGGGAGGCTGGGGCAGAGCTCGGCGCTGCCCGGAGCGCGGGGCACAGGAGCTGCCAGCGCCGCAGGCAGGGATCAAACGCACAGAATCTCCCTTTACATAATCGGAAATGACTCCTGTAATCTTATGTTTTCTCTTAAAGCGTCGGATGCCTCATGAACAGCCAAAAGCTTTTCCATGCAGCATTCAGGTGGATTTGGAGCGGATTCTTCTTTGGATAAAATAAAAATAAATAAATCAAAATGAAAGTCTATCCGTCAGAATTCTTAATTATTGTACCATACACCTCAGGAAAGCCTTTCCCCACCTTGCCACAGGAAACATTATGTATGCTTAAAAGGAATTGCAGAAAATTCACGGTTTCTTCCACATTATTTTCTAATCCATCTCCATACAAAGGCAATGTTTGGGGTTTTTAACCTGTGTGCCCTTTACTTTCAAACAAACGCACTGGGAAACTATAAACAGCTCTTTAAAGGAACCCAGCTGAGGATTACAGATTTTCCTAACAAGAGATAGCTTTGCCTATCATAAGAGAACATTAAAGTTAGAAAAATACATCAGTCCAAGTGTACTGCTCACATTTTAGTGAAATGTGAGCTTCTGAAAGAAAAAAAAAAAGGCACATCCAATTCTTACCAGCAATGATAAAAGCAAAATCCCATCCACGTGTTTTCCTCATCACTAAAGAACTGATTTAATCAAAATCAAGCCCATACGTTTCAAAAACAACAAGATCATGCTGAATTCTCAACCTACCGAAGCCCAGCGAACGCTTTATGATGCAAGAGAGCCTTTTAGCTATGCAGTTTCTCTTTGACCTTACAGAATAATCAACACGAGTCGCAGCATTACCTTTGCAGAGATTCCCAGGGCACGAACCAAAACCTAATGCATCACTCAGCCCCAGTCCCCACACCATCTTCCCATCAGCTCGCGCCTTCCCCGGCAGCAAAATGCCAAATAAACGAGCTCAGAACGGAAAGGGGAAAGGATTTT
>VZRV01005566.1:274838-303387 GCA_013398115.1 Falcunculus frontatus | reverse complement strand
AAAAAAAGAAAAAAAAAGAAAGAAAGAAAAAAAAAATATGGACTGAACCACCATGTTTGTTGTTTGCGATTTTTAATGCTTCCCCTGGGATAATGACAAAAACGGAAGATGGCAAGCGACCAGGAATATGCCACTTACTCAGAAACGGGAGAAACCTTCAAGGACAAGGGCTGTCAAGTCCTATCACTGTCGCTGGAGGAGGAAAGGGGTGGGGGGGGATGAAAGGTTGTGGAGGAAAGGGGGCTCGGGGAGCGGCGCATCCCCGGCACCCCCGAGCAGGCGCAGGATGCGGCGGGGCTGGAGCCCGCAGTGCCCGGCGATGCTCGGGCTGTGCCCGCTAATGACAGCCCGGCACGGCGGCGTGTCCGTGCTGCAAATTACTTCGTAATCACCCTCTGCAAAGATCCGGCTCGCTCGCCCTCCCGTGCTCTTTCTGTTTATGTAAGAACAATGGGGATCCTAAGGAAAATAGCGGAAAAAGCAGCCTTGCAGCGCTGTGGGGTTGGTGTTGTGTTTGCGTCCCTGCCATGCCTGCCAGAAATCCAAAATCATACAGGAGGAACAGGCGAAATGTCCCCGTTTAATCTGATCTGGTCACATCAGCATGTGCTGTAAAACCGCACACACATCCCAGAGCAGCTCTCTGCCCTTCTCTTCCTCTTTCCTTACAGCCCTGCACTTTGGGGAATCACTGCATTTTATCTAGGGCTTCTCACCATCCATTCTGAGTTATTGTGTATCTGTTATTTTGAATTATTAGCACATACAGGATTCAGAAGTATAAATGGCTTTTTCAGCGGAATACCGTGCCATGGCAGTGCAAAACAAACCCAAGTACCAAAAATAAGACAGAGACATCAGTCCTTTGAAAAGCAGAACATTTTCTATGCAATAGTTTATTTTTTTAAAGGACACTGTGATCAGTTCGTGTACCCTGCCCAAACTGCAACTTCAAATTCCCTACCTCAAGCCATTCAATCCTGAGAGTGACCGAACACAAGAAAATACCTTTTTGTGTGTGTGAAGTATGTGTAAAACAGTACAGATAAAAGTTGGGATGTGTTCTGTAGCATCCTAGGACAGCAGTGGCTCCTGACGTGCCTGTGCCTTGGCCAGAGTGGGCAGAGCACACCTCCCTGAGCAATAATAGGAGTAGCTGTGCTGATGCTCTGTCATCCTGCCTTACTCGCTGCTCAGAATATCAATTCAGCCAGTTAAACCAAAAGTCTGCACTGCACCAAAATGGAAGCTATTTAAAAAAAAAAAAAAAGTGCTAGGATCATTGATCAGGAGTTTTATCTATGCTGATCAATTTTTTCTTAATGAAGTAAAATGTAAATCAGGACTAGGATCAATGCAGAATTTTCTCATGTGAGACTGCCTTTATCATTAGGAAGCTACAGGCAATTACATGCATGCCAGGACAGCAGATGCAGTGACTTTGGGTTATATTAAGCAGAGAGACGTGTCCCCTTTTCAGAACAAGTTTTCAGTACAAACTGCAGCTGTAAGGAGTTTGCAGTGCAGCTCAAACTGAATCCCAGCATTGAACAAAGCAGTGCTTGAGTTAAATCTCTTGTGCTGAGGTCCCAGACCCATAAATGTTGGTGACCTCTACTGCTCTTTCAGAAAAGCAGGAACATACTGAGACATCTGCAATTATCTGGCTACTGACATTCATTTTTTGGGTAGAAATTTTAAAGAGAATTTGAAAAGCAATAGAAGGTTGATTGACAGAGTACCAAAATGCATTAAAGAAGACTTTTTTCTTACCCTGTCTTTCCTGAAAGAAGAGAGGAATAGCTTAAGGAAATTCAACACAGCATAAAAAACTTGTTCCACACATTTGGCTGATGCCAGTTTGAGAAGTGCTGCTCTCAAAGACTTTCTGTCATACTACAGGAACTCCAAACCAGGCACAGAACCATAAGGCCTATATCAGAAAAAAAACTCTAATTCTTCTTTTTAATTAACAGAATAGGCAAGGGAATAAGAGGAGGAGCAAAATAACAAAAAGAAAAAATGTTCGAAAGGGAAAGAAAACTTTAGTTTTAACATTTCATTATCTACCAAATCCAACCAACTTCGCACATGAATATTCCCAGTGCTCACTCAAGGCCTCTGAAGCACCAGAGCACGTGGGGACACAGATGAGCCAGGAAGCTTTTTGGAGGTTTATTTGGAGCCTGCTCACAGGGCTGTGCTGTTTCTACCTCCACCACAATGCTGCCATCCTGCAGCCAAGGCCAGGCATTGACGCTGAGCTCGGTCCCAGAGGATGCACATCCTGGGGTGGGAGCTGAGCTCCCAAGCCTTGGATTTGTGCACCACTCTGGAGCCTGCCCTGGGTGGGCATCAAGGAGCTCTGAATGAACAGGCAAATTTGTGTTTGTCCTCACTTAAAGCTCCCAAGTGCAAACTCTTCAGAAATGCCCCAAATCTGAGCCCTTCAGCACTGCTGAGACAGGGCCAGGAGTTCTCTGGTTCCAGGCTGATACCTGCTCACTACCCTCAAAGTGCCAAGGCCACAATCCCAGGGAATACCTGCTACCCACAGCAGGTACCCCACAACCAAAGTTAAAACAGCAATTCCACCCTCAGAAATGGGCCAGCCAGTAAACAGCACTGATAGAAACACTCTGAGCTCAGAATTTAAAGGGTTGGGGGGGTTATTATTATTAATTTTTGAACACAACTGTGAAAATAGTAACATTTTCCAACTTGGCTTCCAGCACGTGCTGCTCAAAATGGCTGCAACGTTGGCTGATGCTTTTTCGAGATATTTCATCATCAAATTTAATAGGAAAGCCCGGCAAAGAAAGACACCATCTAAAATGAGGGTTTGTCAGCACATCTTCATGCCTATTAAAGCATCCAGCAGCATGTTATTTAGCTCTGACAGAAAAACAATTTAACACCTTAACTTGGGGGCAAGGAGTGGAAATGGAGCAGAAAAATGGAATGGAAAAATAGAAAGATGCTCTTTGAGACTAAGTTTAAAAAACACAACAACGCTTACAGGATGCAGAAGGAATGAGACTTTAGCTGTTGAGCTTGAACTGCAACTCGAAAAAATTGTTTCCCCAGTAGAACTTCAACCGACAATTTATATTCGGAAGCAAAAAAAGCCTACCTAGTTTCTTTGGAGAAAAATTTAATTCCACATGTGCTGGTGATAGACATCATAAGCACATTTCAAGGTCTTTATGAGATAATTAATGACAGGAAACGCAGGAACATAATTTTAATTCCTCTTTCAGGATCTTGGGGACCAAGACCTCCTTTCCAGTGAGGTTGTCCAATCAGAGGAACGGCCCAGGAAACCAGCAGCAGATTTTTAATATTTTCCTAATCACAACCCAGATACTTAAACTAGAACAGCAGACTGGCAGCCTCTCATATTTTTAAACCTCATTTGCTACGTTTTAAAAACAAGAATTAAATCTGTTTTCAGATTCGGTGTCTCTCCAGTTTGGGAACAGAGCGCAGCAATATTTCCGCAAGGAAACAGCTTGCGCTCCCAAACTGCACAAACATGTTGTTATCCTGGGAAGCAACATGACCTAATAAAAGGAGTGGAGAAGGGGGACCTCGGAGCACTCACATTCAAGGACTTGCCCTGCTGTTTCTTGACTGGGAGATGTTAGTAGGTCACTTGATCCCACTGTGCTTCAATTTCCCTAACTATAAAATCAGTGTATTCCCCAGTTTAAATTGCAGCGCTTCGGAGGTGGTGGCTTGGTTAACCCTTCCCTGCCCTTGGGGGAAGGTGTTGGACACCCCTGGCTGTGCTGGGGGAAGTTCTGGAGCTGATCCAGGCACGGGGCTTGGATTGGGTGAGCCCCAGAGCTCCCATCCAAGCCCAGCCATTCGCTGTGTGATTTAAACCACGGAAGCTCGCAGTTGCCTTGAACTCTCTATTTTATCTGCCACATTTATTTTCCTGAACAAATTACCGCTTGCTCTGACTGATAAATTATTGCAGCTCCAATCAGCTCGCTTCCTTGACCAGCATCCCAACTTTCTCAATATCTGAAAGGAAAACTACCAGCCAGCCAGCACTGCAGTTCCCCCTTCTGCTTCAATCTCTACCACCTGATATCTACAAATATCCCAATTTTTCTTCTTTCACCTTCTAAAAGCCATGCCCACAAAGAGCAGATGCGTGCAAGGCTGGGCTGCCATTGCTGTCCCTGTCCCTGCCACAGCTTTAGTGCTCAGAGAACAAAACCAGGCTCCCAGGATCACCCAAGCAGGAAGAAAGGTCAACAGACTCCTCCAACAAAAAAAAAAAAACTGAGGAAGAAGCATTAATTAGCCTGAGCTTCCCAGTAAAGCCTAAGCAAACCTGGCTCACTGCCACAGCCTAAGCACAGCAGTGACAAAGAAGCATCTTAGCAGCCTCCTCCAAAGAGATCTGCCCTGGCCAGAGTGAGGATCTGCAACATCTGATCCAGCTAAACCTGAATCCGCTGCTGAAATCAGCTTCTCAACAACCTAAGACGGGCCTAAGAATACAAAAGCCATGTTATACCAGCATTTCACCCTCTTTTTAGCTTAAAGACGGAATCTGCCATCTCACGTGGAGGTGAGAGGAAATATCTGTTGACACTCAGAACAAATTTTAACCAATAGAGTGGCCTGATAAGAGCTATGAGGAGCAACCTTGTGAGGGTGCCACAACTTCTAGGAACTGTGGACGGGCAGAAAAGGAATCCCCCTTTCATTCCATTTAAACCCCATAAACTGCCAGTTCTCAAAACAGGACTCGTGCCAGCTGCCTTCCAGCATTAATCTGTTTACTTAACATAAAACAGTGATACTGGGAGAGGGACTCAAGTCATTTGTGGTTTCCACTGTAGGAATTCCCTTCCCTGTGTTCTGGAAGGGAATGTTATTCTTCTCCTGCACTCTCATATCACTGGTCCTGATGGAGATTAGAAATTGAGTCCGAATTAATTTAAACACAAATTATAGGATTGTACAATTTAAAGGGGTCACATCATCTCATATCAAACTACAGATTTCAGACAGCCTTTGACAGATGTTTGAAAATAGGGACAAAACTTACATGGACTCACCCCTCTATTGCACCAGAACTATTCTCCCAGAAAAAAAAACCAGTTTGGAATCAGAATTTTGGTTCAGTACCGTCTTCTGATATCACTGATGCCAAATACTACCCTCAGTGTTCTGAAGGTTATTTTTCCATCTTATTTGCTAAACTTCTGTACCGGAAACCACTTATCTTCCATTTGAAAAGAATATTCCGAGCAGGATGCGTTTGAAGGAGCATCCTTTGCCATGAAATTGTGTACGACTGTGACATGCATATGAACCTCAAGTACCCCCTTTACACAGCCAGGTCACACCCTGACCTTGGATTGCACCTTAAAAAAGAAACCCACCGTTATTCTATTTAAACTGCTCAACTGTTCCAGTCATATTTCAGATTAGACAGTAAGAAATAATAGCAGAGAATTAAATTACAAATACGGACTGTTATTAATATTATTAAGGAAATGCATGCTCCTTTTAGAACTTAAAGCTTTCGTTCTTCAATATATGGACTTTTCCTACATACCTTGGTCTCCTGACTGGAAATCCCACGAGGCTGACACAGTAGCTCCCATTGTAGCCTTTTTGTCAAATGGCTCTGAATTGAAGCCTGGATCAGCCTTATTTATTACTCTATAAAGGCAAATTATTAACATAAAGGGAAACAACAGTGGGACAAGGTTCAATCACCCTCAACAATTCAAAAGGGAGAACAGAATTTTAACAAACTATGAAAAAAGGACTTTTGATAGCTCAGCAAACAATCCAACTCCAATACACGTTTCCTAGTAATTAATCACCGGCAGTGATTGCCTCCTGTTGAGGAGAGGGTTTTCCCAATATAATGAGATAAAAGCCTATGTTTAGCTTAGTGGGCAAAGCAATCTGACCCGTTAAGCTTTGTTAAGCCTCGGGTATCTGCGACCTGCTGATCATCCTGCCCGGGGAACGTGCACACACGAGCGGCCCCCAGGGCGGCCTGGAGCCCATCCCGGGAATCTCGGGGCCACCCCAGAGCCCCCTCCTCAGGAGGGTGTCCCCACACAGCCCAGCACCAGGGGCTCTCCTCACTGCAGGGCCACAAAGCCCAGTTAAAGCCATGCAGCCCTTGGTGCTCCTTCGCATGGAAGGAGGAACTGGAGCTCGCCTGGGACACAAATCGCTGAGAACCTCGGATGTTCTTCCCCGTGCCACAACCTCCAGCTTGGGAAAACCCGTCACTTTGTGCTGCTGATGTCACCTGGGCTGGTGCCGCCACCCCACCCAGTGTGGGAACTCACAGCCTGGTCCCAGAGCCTTGGAAGGGTTCACTGGTGTTGGCCGGAACGCACTGGTACAGCCCGAAACGTTTCACACCAGTCCTGTCCTTCCCTGCATGGCAGCACTTGACAGAATGGCTCCACTTCAGCCAAAACAAACAAAAAATGTGTGAACTTCAATAAATTGGTCCTTTCAATCCCACTGGAACATCTGGCAAGAACTCTCAAAAAAGCCATTCCAAGAGTTCAAGCAACTGTAGAGTCAAACCTGATCTGAAATTATCACAATGGCTGTTTGTGGCTTTTAGATATAAATATGCTCCTGTAAGAACTCAGAATTTGTATTCACAATTGTATCCAGATTTGAAATAAGTGCTCAAATTCCTTAGCAAAGAATGAGCTTTACAACAGAAAGCTTCAAGAATTATTGCTATAGAAAATTTACTTATAGATAGAACATATAATTTGCACAAAAATACTTATTCACATTATTAAATATTAAACTAAGTACAAGACACAGACCTTATTGCAACAAAAAGATTCAGTATAGGAAATAAAAATACACTCTAAATGAAAATTAGTTGGGTATCAGGCTTGGCTTCCAGACTGAGCCATGTCCTGAATATCCATGAGCTGTTCCTTAACCCCAGATTCAATACTATGAAACAATAGTTATGAAAATTTTGCCAAAATATCAGAACTTTTTGAAGCAACTGAGCTTGCCAAAACATTATTGGAGAGTAAAAGAGCCTGTCCAGCACAGAAGACTAAACATGTGAACAAAAATGTTATTGCAGAAAAAACCCCCACCAATATCTAGTCTAGAATAATCTCACATTCAAACAAAATTGATTCACTTTCTAGAATTTCCCTAAGTTAAATAATCCTTCAAACTGTCCATTATTTTAAAATTTTCCTTCACCAACAACACTGATGTGCTGCAGATTCCTCACTAAGAGGAAAGGTTCCATTCCTTCAGGAAGAGTTAAAAAAAACCCGAAAAACAACTCATTGTGTTTGGTTAGAAATGGGTCGAGAAAGGATTTAGGGGCAAACAATGCATGGTAGCACCTCCCCTATCTCCCAAGGACACCATAAAGGAGCCAGGAAATACAAAAACCAAAAGATCAAGAAGGAGGAACCCAAACCAGTCATTACTTCATAAAATCATGGAATATCCTGCGTTGGAAGGGACCCACAAAGAGCATCGAGCCCAATTCCTGGCTGTGGCTGGATCACAGCCAGGTTTCACCTCCCAGAGAGCACAGCCTGGGAGGTTTGAATGATCTACTGATTAAATTTTGAATGATTTATGGACTGCATTTTTACCTCCCTTTCTTCAGAGCCAGAATTGTTCTTTTTCTGCACCAGCAACAATTTGTTTTAGGCACTGAGAACAGGACACGGCATTTTGCAGGGGAAATAAAAGTCTGCTGATTTATTTCACTGTGGGTCATTTGTCAGCCCACATCCCAAATCCAGCCAAATTCCCCTCCACAGGACTACAGAGACCACCAGGAAGTGCTCCAGGACCAGAAGGCAAATTCCAGAGCCCAGAACTCAAGGCCTTACCCAGAAATTGTCCATCTGGATGACCAACACCACCACCCC
Organism: Falcunculus frontatus; assembly: GCA_013398115.1. Classification (NCBI taxonomy): domain Eukaryota; kingdom Metazoa; phylum Chordata; class Aves; order Passeriformes; genus Falcunculus; species Falcunculus frontatus. Next base: position 295,459 of record VZRV01005566.1, on the reverse strand, counting down.
TTTTCCAGGGCTAACTCACAGACAGGATCTCTTAGCAAAGTTTTTGCTCCAGATAAATCTGTTGGATGTCTTAATGTCCGGTAATAAAGCAGCAGATTACAGTGATAAAATCCCAACAATCTCCTCCTGTCTCAGGCTGGCAGAAACCATCCCTCCCTGCTTGGTCCCTGGTGTGTGCCCTCACCTGATCAACCACATCCATCCTGATCTCCAGAAACAGAAATAACGGGTGAAAATAATTGGGGGGGGAAAAAAATTACTAATAAATAAATAAAAAAGCCTACCTGGAAGGTTGAGAAAATAAATCTGCAAAGTTTGCTTAAATCACTCCAAAAAAGGGAAGATAAGAGGGAGAGTTTGAAGCACTTGCAAACCAGTAAAAGCCAGAAGAGCATCATTCTTGTCTCTTCTTTAAAGTGTTACAAGGTGGTTTATGCATGGGCTGATAATTTAAGACCATTAAGAATTCATCTGCCATTTCAGCTTACTAATTTTGAAAGTGTCCAGCACCATCTGATAAGCACAAATTCTACTTTAATCCACATTTCTTCTTAGGAATTCCCATATTTGGAAGGATTCCCTAATTTCTTTACGCAAATAGCCTTTTTTCTTTAACACAGCACTGTCCTACAAAGATCAACTTCATACCTCTGTTATGCATCTTGGAGTTTTGTTCTCTAAGTCAGACATTCCAGTCTCTTCAAATATACAGCTTTTATTTTCAAAAGCCCAAGGAAAAGAAGATAATCAGCAATGTATATATCTGTGTATGTATGTAATATATACAGGAAAATTCCTAACCTTGAAGGGAATTGTGTAGTAAGACCTATATTTCTTGAACACTGATGTCAGCGCTCAAAGATGTTACTTGACCTTGAGGATAAAAATAAATTGTGCAGTCCTGCATCGTGTCCTCGGCTTAGTTCACTAAAGACATCTAAATGTTCTGTGCTTACATACCATAAAACAGTTAAACACAGATATTCCATATTAATTATATTTAATACTCCTAACTTCGATTTGTGGAGAGGAAAATTGGGTTTCCCGGGAGCTGCTGCAGCTTCCAAACATCCTCTAATTCACAAGCACCAGAGATGCTCACAGTGTTATATTTAGATAAAGTAGTGATGAGAACCCTCAGCACATTATTCGTAAAATTAAATCCCACTGAGGTTTTTTTCCTCTTGCCATTTCATTAATTCTAGCTCAGGAGCAGCAAGGGAAGATCGTAATATGTGTAAGAGATAAAATAATAAAATATATCATGAAACATCACTCAGATTTCTATGTTTTTTACTTTTAAAATAATGGAATTTTTGGTACCTTCTGCGACTGGGAGAGAAGACTCACAGAGAAGCTTCCCCAAACCACTGAGATGATGTCTGCTAGCATTGACTTTCAAGTAATTAATTCTCTGAAGAAACATCTGAATGCCAAGCTCAAGTATCCTTTAAAAACACAATGATTTCTCAAGGAAACATTTTAGAGAAGGTGTCAGCCTTTGACTCTCTGTTTTACAGAAATCCCAGGGTCCCCCTTAAGGAATGCTCCCCCTGGGTGCCCCCAGCACTGGCACAGCCCAGGTGCCACCTGAAGTGTCCCCTGTTGGTGCTGCCTTGGGGACCCCATGGATCCACTCTGAGAGCCCCAAACCGTGTCCAAGCTGCCCAGGATATTCCTCTCCAGGAACCTGATCCCATTCAGGGCACTCAGCAGGACAAAGTACAGCACCTTCAGCTCCCAAAGGCAATTTCACTCGCTGGGAAGGAAATAGAGGGTGCATTCCCGGGCTGGGCTGGGAAAAAAATCATAGGGATTGGGCACGGTGCTGGACATGGCCACAGCCCAGCTGTTAATTAATAGAGGTACAGAGCCCTCCAGTTGTCCAGAGAAATTGGCCCCAAGAGAATAAAGGTATCCCTTGGCTGTCAGAAAGGCCCTTTGAAAGCCAAACAAGTGTCCTGTTCATACACAAAACCCCAGAACATCCATCCCACAGCACATCTGTAGCCAACTCCTCACTTATGTCACCTGAACTCGTGCCACTGACACCAGCAAAGCCCTTCCCAGAGTCCAGAAGAGTTTCATTCCAACAAAAAAATGATCATTTGTTACGAGGGGAATTAAAACCAACCATTTCCTGTGTCTATCCTCTAAAATAGTTGGGAAAGCATCTTTGGGATGCCTCTTCTTCCTCCCTACAGTGATGCCATGATGCTTTTTTGCTTTATATATATATATATCCTCTATATACTCTTTTGTATAACTTTTATGTATTCTTAAGGGCCTTTTAGCCCACATATTTCTAATTGTTCAGGTTTGATAACCAGCATAGGCCCAGGATTCCCCTAAGCCAGGAGACCAAACATCTCAGAAGCCTCAGACACCAAGGTGCTCTCTGGAACACATTTTGTAAACTAAGATTGGCCTGTCCAGGGGGGGAAAGTTCCTCAGAGAGGGGGCTTCACTCAGCCTCCCATTGGGGAATCTTTGATAGATATGCTAATTGGTAAAGCCTATAATTTTATACCCAAACCATTGTGGGTGTGCATTTCGGGGGTGCTCACAGGGAGCATTTTGGTGTGCACTTGGATGTGCATTCCAGCATGCTCCACCTGGACGGAGTGCACCAAGGACCCTTAAAATAAATACCAAGGTAAAATCCCTTTTTCCCCTCCAACCGTGTTTGGCTCTTGATTTTAAGACCAAGAAAAGGCATCAACAGGATTATGAAAAAATTCTGACACTTCTGAAAACTTTGTTTTACACCATTTGCTCTCTCACAGTCCAAACTAAAAATAAGTTAAATATAATTACACAAAAATTAAGCCTATCACATTATTATGAACAGAAGAAGCTAATTTCTTTTAGAGGATATAATTTCAATGGGTGTAAAAGGAGGTACTTCTAAACCACCTGAGGAAAGAAACTCAGTGAATGCCCTGGAAGGAAGGCTGGCCATGGTTTATCAAGGACCACCTAAAATCCTTCAATATGGTATTTAAGGACTCCACTGGAAAAGCATGGATTATACAAATCAGAGATATAACAGCATTAAAGAGTCTACACCAGGATATTTAATTTATACAAGTTTTGGATCCTGTGTTTCCTGGAAGGCAGAAATAATAATAAATGCTGAAATCACTGTCTGTAAAGAACGAGATTACCTCACTTGTAAGAAAATCTGGCTTCTTTTCTCCCGGTTTATGAGAAACCCTAAACACATGGTTTATTTGGGCAACATGAATAGGGAAAGTGATTGCACTGGTGTTCCATCAGTGAAAGACTCTGGGTGCGTTTGCAGAATCAGCACGAGAGCAGCGAGGCAGGGATTTCAATCTCTAGGAAGGGAATGTTTAACCAGTACAAGGCAGTGAACATTATTCTGGCACATTTTCCTATCCCTTACAGAACCAATCCAAGTAATTATTTTTAAACATCATTAGTGACTTGTGCATCCAGCAAGAGGAACTAAAAAATTTGCCATCGGACACAGCAAAACCAGCATCCAGTTAAGTTTAAGTAACAGAGTTTTACAAAGATTTGGTGATAATCTTAAAGAGCTCTGGAATTTTATTTTTTTTAAGGGCTTGAGACCTCAAGGTTGAAAACGAACTTAGAAATTTAATTTTCAAACCAATAGCTCATCTTTTATAAATACGGCACCTAATGAAATCAGGTATCAATTTCAGTTGATACTGAGCACATAGTGGGATATTGAGCACTTCTCTGGAGATAATGTAACAAGGAGATTCAGAGCCTTTATCCCTTCCTCTCTCACCCCATACTTCAGCTGTAAATAACCATTCCCACATTTACAGGCTCTAATATGATCCCTGTGGAGATCTCTCTCAGATCTCCTACACACGCCTTACATAAAACGTTGCCTCTCCATCACCACACAATCAGCTCAAGCTCCACAAGACTCCAGAGATGTATATTTAGCCGTAAAAGAATGAGAGTTAGCACAGCTTATGTTCGGTTATATCATCCTGGAAAATCCTGGAGTGAAGAGCTGAGCAATTAGTCTGTGCTGAGCTCCACGCTGCCCCAATTCTGGGATCAGGACTCAAGCCAGACACTTAAAAGCCAAGTTTAAGAGCTCTGCAGGCTTCTCCTCACCTCTGCACTGACCCCTCTGCTGGCAGCTGCCTGGCACCAAGGTCTGTGGCACCTTCAATTCCCAGCCCAGCTCCACCCCTCCGACTGAAGCTGCCTTCAGGATACTTTCTGGGAATGCCACCTCAAATGAAGTGCTTCCTCTCCATCCAACTGAACAATTAACTGAGGCTCTTCTGAGCTCTGAACTTGCATAACAACTAGGAATTATTCCAGGAGGAGGGGTCCACTCTGCCCAGCAGCTGAGGTGGGGGGAGAGGGACTGCTCCTTCAACAGCTCCTGCAAATGTCCCCAACTTGGGTACCTCAGACACTTTGTGGCTGCAGCAAACTCAGCCAAAGCCACAAACGAGCCCATGATGACAGAAGAGATTTCAAACACAGGGTGACCATGCTGCAACAGGATTAGCTCAGGGCTAGGAAGATCTGGGCCTAATTTCAACATCCATCTCAAATTCTCCCCGTAACCTTGACTAAGTGATTTAATTTCACCGTGTCCGCCTCCGAAATATATCCACGATAGATCGTGTCCCAAATGTCCAGCGAGGACAAACAGAAGATTGCTAAATACTCAGATAAACTCTCAGGATTGAAGGCCTTCCATAGGCAGATACAATCTACTGGGTAAATACAAAATAAATATTAAGTAGCCAAATCACTGGGGAATTTATTGCACTCTATTACATTGCAGCAAAAATTCAGAGGAGTAAATTCAATGTTCCATGTTTTACTGAACATAACACAGAGATGAGGAGGACTACAGACTTTTCCCAGTGAGTTCCTGAAAATATTGAATACTCTCTCTTATTTTCATGGATTAGAAAATTCTCAAAACTGTTCAGGGGGCCTTTCTCACAGTTTTTAACCTACATACATTCTAGTCAAATCTCAGTTTATCGATTTATCAAGCATGAAAGTCAACGCAAGACTGAGGTCTGAAGGAATCCCAGCCCCAGCTCTTCTGGGTGATCTCAGGAAGCAGCTCCTCTTTTTCTGGGTGATCTTCCACATCCCATATTCTTTGCTCCTTGTGTTAAAATTACCACTATTAATTTAATTGCATTTCCAAACCTCTTCAGATATAAAACTGAATTCCTGCTTCCTCAGCTTTCAACTGGAATATCTTCTAAAAAACCCAAACCAAACAACCAAAACCAGACATTCTTCAGAACACACACACCCTTTTTGTGTGACACAGATGTACAACTTCTGTACACACTGAACAACACCTGCAGCAGCTCCTCAAAGCCCCACATACAGAATGATTTAGGTTGGAAAAGACCTTTAAGAGCAGTGCTTCCTGAATGCCATAAAACCCTCTGCTATCAGGGGGTTTTTGCTAATAGTTCCTGTCTCTGTCTTCTGTGAGCACCTGGTAACAAGCCCTGTCCATGGAGTTTGTTCTATCCATCTTCCCAATGTTTCAATCTGAAGAACAGCAGTAATGCTGGCTCCCTGCTTTCTGCAGGGAAGGACTCCCAAACTTCCTCTCCTTGTACACGAACACTGGCAGAGGGACCTCTCCCTCTGCACCTCCAGAACCGTTTCCCATTTGCTCCACAAATCCCAAATCCCAGTGCAGCGCCTGCATCTCCACCCAAGGGCTCACTGGGCTGTCTGGAGGAGCTCCCCACACCCAAAACTGGTGGCCTCTCTACCAGCAAGGGGCAGCAGGATAATGGGGGGAAAACAGGGATCCTGCTGCAGGGACAGCACCAAGGCAGCAGGCAGAGGCACAGCCTGCACAGAGGCACCAGCCTCGGGATGTCAGCAGTGCCACAGCTGAAGAACCTCAGCTCCAAAACCAGGAAATCCTCCAGAAAAGATAAGCGGGACAGACCTATTCTGACATGGAAATTCCATGGAAAAGGCTGAAATGCCATTGCCCAGACTGCTGGTGTCACTGTGTTTCTCCACAGAATCTGAATTTGCAGCCTAAGGAACCCAGCCTTTTATTTATCAGGATGAATTATCCAAACATGACATCTGACAGTCCTGGCTGCAGGAGTCTGCTTAAAGCAGGGAATCTTAATCCCAGCCATTTGTTTCAAAGGAATGTTAAAGTGTTCAAGAAACAACTGGACCTGGTACTCAGTGCCACGGGCTGGCTGACAAGGAGGTGTTCAAAGTTTGGACTCCGTGATCTTGGAGGTCTTTTCCAACCTTAATGATCCTGTGATTCTAAACAGGAAGCAAAGACAACATAAAAGCTTTCAGAACTGTTTCAGTGCAGGAAGATCCAGACTGAGTGCTTAGCTAGCATGGCTGGAAATCAAAAAAACATTAAGAGATGGGAAAGAAAATGCTCCTCCTCCTGCTCCCTGCACTTTTCCAATGTGGCAGCAGGTCCTGTTTCCCAAAAGCTCCTTCTATTGTCTCTCTTTCACCTCTGTAAACACAGTTGAAATCAAAGAACGCTGCTATTCTTCCTGTTCTACAAAAGCAGGCATTACTGGTTCAAGTGTGTTTTGCTTGGAATGTTTTTACTCGCTTTTTTCCACTGTGATCCATTCTTTCTCATTCTGGGTATCCTCACTGCAGGCACAGCTAGTGAGTGTCCAAGGGAATGGGATATCAACCGTGGAAAAAAGGAAACAGAATTTTTCCTCCTTTTTTTTTTTTTAACTTCTTAATCTGCACTTGCCTGGTTTTGTCAGTCCTGCCTGGTAAAAGACAACAAATTCCTGCCCTTATAAGAGAGGTGTGAGTAGCTCTTGCCAGGTGGCTGACAAATAACTGATAAGGGCCCAAGCAGCCAAACCTTCTCACAGGTGTAGGTGTATTACAGAAGCCACAAAGAAAAACAGAAAAAAAAATCAGTTTGTGGTTCGAGGCCTCCTTTGGTTAGGATTTGGGTTTGTTGTAACTTTGATTGCATTTTTGCTTCCCTTCCCTATTCCAGAGGCAGCAAACACCTGGATTTTCCTGCCTTCCTGCCTTACAGCACCTGTTTCCCTAAGGAAGCACCCCAGGTTTGGAAGACTCAAAGCCCCACTCTGCTCAGACCTCTGGTGCTAAAGCTCCTGACGTCAGGTGAAATTAGGTCAGCACAAAAGCGCTGCTGAGGAGGAATCACATCCTGGATCTCATTTCTCTCCTTGAAACAGCAACCAAATCAGGGCATTATTTTCCATCTCCCATCCTGGATGGCTGCGGTAATTTGGATTTTCTTCTCTTTAGCTGAGCAAGAGTGAGGGAGGAGGAGGAGGAGGAGGAGGAAAAGGTACTAATCTCTTTAGAAAGCAGCACTTGACACTCAGTGTGTAGGTGATAATGAGCATTTCTAGGGAGCTGACATAATACCGAGCATTTACAGGAGGGAAACTTTGCTGTGAGAGGAGCCAAGGTCCACTGAAGAGATTAATTCATGATTTCTCTTCTCTCACACCATGCAAAAAGCCCCAACACGATTAACTCTAAAGCGATTCTACAGTTGTCCAAACATCCACAACGAGAAATGACAGCAGCATCTCAGCCCACTCGGGTGCCTGGAAAAGAAGCTACGGTTCACCTTAATTAATTCTCCAGAAAGAATGAAAATGTCACCTATTAGATAAAAACCAGAAGGAAAAAATGCAAATTTTCCATGCAAAAAGAAAAAAAAAAAAAAAAACCTCAATTAAGTGTGGCAAGTAGCAAATAAACAGGAAGCAAATTTCAAGTGAATCACAAGATGAACATTCCCCAGCTCCCAACACATCTCTCTCCGACGTAATTAAGCTAAAACTGTCCTTACAGAGGGAAAGAAAGATGCAATAGCTTTATTTACATATAAACAATTATTCAGCTGTAAACAGAACTCACACACACAGGAGTTAATGGAGAAATCATCAACACAGCTATCGACTACACTTAGATCTCCTCTTCAGGTGCCAGGTAGCAATTACAGTCTCCTTCACCTGGGGAATTCTTAAATATTCCCCTCTTTATCTGGACTAAGCTGTGCCACTCCTATTTCAAATACACGAAAGACTGTATCAGGTTTGAGTCGGGGATTTTAGCCTCCATCAAAGCATATTTGCACAAAGTGTGTCTGAGCCATAGTACAAAACTAAAAATTAACCAGGCACATGTAACTTTATAGAGCCTACCATAAAATGCCACCGAAGGCATGGAGATACTGCCTGAACCATGGCCTCTTTGGAAATCCACAAATGTTTGCTGGAGAATTGGACACGTCTCGCCGCAGCAAATCTCAGTTTACCGCTACAAATCCCAATGCAAGACTTGTTTTGAGGCAAAATTTCCCCCTACTCCTGCACATTTTCCTGTCCAAATAGCGCTTTTGCCCAAGACACTGGCCTCCATTCCCTACTCCCAACTTGAACATCTAAGTTTTGATTGTACAGTTGTGTTATTTGGCACATGAAGAACGAGGTTAAGCGGTAAATTATTACCTTATCTTTGCAAGATGAATTAGGCCTAGACACAAAGGTGCCGAAGGTAATTATCACGTTTGATGAGGCCCGGCCAGAATCACAAAGTTAACCTCTGCACAACTCTGCCGTGTGGAGCTGCTGGTTTGCTCCTGCTCTGAAGTCTCTGTACACTCAGATTTCTCACTCAGAGGTGACAAATCAACCTTGTGACCCAAATGAATGTCTCAGTGAGAGCCACACCGCTCCCTTATCCGGGAACCATCACATGATAGAAAAAAACTGCTAATTTTTGTTTCATTTAACCTTTCTGCTTGGATATAGATTCTATAGGTTCCTTTCAACGCTCTGTGACAATGCAAACTATGCAATATTTCAGTTTGGAAGTCAAGCATCTCTTAGAGCCAGAGTGCAGCACACCCAAGCAGATCCAGGAGCTGCCTCCTGCCAGAGAGCTGTGCCTCATCCTCCTCCTCAGTGCAGCCTCTCCCTGCTCCCCAGGGGGGACAATTGGAGCTTGTTTTCACCTCAGAGCCACTCATTTCAGAGACCTGGATTTACAGAAATTTCATTTCTGTCTTCCTGAAGCTCTGCTTTTGCTTTGTTTCTGCTCTTTTTTCCCTTCCCCAGCCAGCTCACTGAAGGGTTAAATGAAGGAAAGAAGTGATACTCAAGGAGAAGGGAATGGGATTCTTTTTTCTGCTTTTGTCAACAAATATTCCTTCATGGATCTTAATTTCAACTACTGCTCCACTGAGCCATCACCACTGCCCAAGCAAAGCGTGCTGAAATTCCATCAGCTCCACGAATGAGAAAATCCCAACTGGAAGCCAACTGGTGCAACAGCTCAAAAGCAAATTTAAGTTCACAAAGACACACAAGTTTGGATTTCGCTTTTTGCAATAATTACTCCTCTTAAAAAAATAATAAAATGGGATGAGAGAAATTATGAAGAACTAAAGCTTTTCCTTTTAATGCAAATGTGGCTGCAAGTGCATTAACCACAGAACATTCACTGGGTGTTAATCCCAGTGCTAAAATCATGCGTGATCTTATGGAATGTCTGCTGTCCCTGGGAAGGATGGAGCACAACTGCTGCATTAAGGAATCCTTCTAACAGAATCAACCACACATCCTAGATTTTAAAGAATGAAACTCTTCTCTGAGTGTTTTTCTTTCAACTTTAGGGCTTTAGGAGTTGGATTGGCTGTTCCCACCCTGGGCTCTTTGAAGCCTCGGCAGGACTTGGATCAGCTCAAAGGTGAGGGCAGGAGCCAGAGCAGGGCGAGACTGAGAGCCTGGAGGTGAAACCAAAAAGGCCAAACCCCAGTTTCCCATCAGCTGAAGCTGTGATGGAACAGCCACACATCTCAACCCCACCAAAGCTCACAAATGTCAATCATCCCCTTCCACCCAGAAGGTAATTATGCCATGGATAATGATCCCTCACTGACCACAAAGTGCCTCTGATTTCAAGCCGTTAAACTCAGCTGAAGTGTCCCAGTGGAGAACATCCATATGCAGGATTTTGCTGAGCAAAATCAAATATAAATCGCTTCTGCTCAGGAAAGTCCATGGTGTGCACAAAAAAGAGAATTTTCTATATCTCTGAGAAGTTACAGCCTCTTTTTCTAAGTTCTCCCAGCTTTTCACTAATATTTCCCACAACAGCAAACAGAATGTGCATTGGCATAGTCACAACTGCAAAGTTAATGTTTAATGAAGTTGTGTGATCCCAGTTATTAACATTTCCTCTCAGCACCTTTTGTGCCATGTATTTATAACAACCACATTCTTCAGTTAAAAACAAACAAACAAACCCAAACCAAAACAGGTTGGCTGCAAACTCCAGAATGGTTTTCATCAGGGCTGTGAAAATGGTTAAAAAGTTTCCCTGAATTCCATTCTAAAAATCCCATTTTAAAGCTGCCACATTAATCAATGACAGTGAGGCCGTTTCCCAAAGCCATTTTGATTAAAATCAAAGCAGTTAAGCTGTCACTGAGATTTTGGGGAGGAGCCAGGAGGACTGGGAGTGTTGTGGCTGCTTTTCTAAGAGCAGCTCCTGAAGGCATCTCTCTCCCAGAGGTACCTGGAGAGCCCAATTCCTCTGCCCTGAAATGAGGCTCTTTGCACTGGGCAGCTCCTCCCGATGGGTGACACCAAGAAGTTGATATTTGGAGCCCACAGACTCGTTCACTGTGAGATTTGTGACACATTTTGGGTGGATCTTGCAGCCAGGCACTGCAAGAACTCTGTGAATGCTTCTTCATTGTGCCACAGAACAGACTGGAGGCAAAGGATTTTCAGGTGACAGAAGGGACTTAAGAGCAGAGAGCAGAAAAAAAAGGATGAGTTTTTAAAGCTTCTCCTGCGTTTGAGTTTGGGTTGGCCAAGGTGAGACTGCTTGAATGAATTAAAGTATATTATATTTTGTACACACATGTTGTAAAAGTGCAGCCTGCACAAATTCCCAGACACTGGAATTAATCTCTCATCTTGCAAGGTCACTATCACCAGGGAGCAGCTCTGGCAAAGTGATAGGTGATGGAAAGGCAGAGCGAGTAACTAAATCAATGACTCAATATTGCTCTCTAGGAAATGATATTTTGGATTAGATGATGCTCTGCTGTGAGATACCTCTTCAGTAGGGAACAAGGTCAAGGATAATATTGCACCAACCAGGAGCAAATAAACACGGAGATCTGGCATAGGAGATGGGAAAAAATTCACTAAAAATGTTTTTCCTACATCACTCACTAATTATTACTCATAATTAAACTATATAAATATTTCCTCATACCACATCCCTCTGAGTCCCAATCTTTCCCAATGTGCATCTTCCATTCTAAAAATATTTTCTTTTTTATCAGTCAGCCATCAGCTGAATCCTTCCCCTAATCCTTTCCAGGTATAAAATTAAAATCAAAAGGAAAAATGCAATTTCTACAAAGCCCCAAGAGCTTTTCTGAAATGTGCTGTGCTGACACGTGGATTTCCAAACCACATTAGGACATTTTTGACCTTTTGCACTCTCAAATCAGTTGCAGTAAAGATATCGGGCATTTTGCAATAGGAGCTCTCCCCAGAAGAGAGTCTGCACAAAGAATTGCTTCTAGGAGAATTCCCTTCTATTTCAGAATACGAGTGAAAGGACTATTTTAGAAAAAGGTAGAAATCACAACAATGAAATTTTAGCCGTCTATTAGAAGGAGATGTTAAATCCTGGATGGCAGAATCCCTCCAGATATATAAATGATATTATGGCCAAGAATGTCATGTCTATCAAAATTCACACAACCAGACAACTCCAGCACCAAACAATTTACAGTCTAATGTACATCACCACCTTATAAGTTCATTTAACAAACAATTAGAGGTAGAAAATTAGCAGAATAATCCCAGGCACTGTACTTAAAACCTGGAAAGAATCATTAAGGGCTCATGGCAGAGTTGTTTTTCTTCATTTTAAGTTGCTTTCGTTCCCTGTCCTCAATTTGATAGGGAATTAACAGGTGTGATGTTTAATGAAGTTCTATAAATACTGTGGATTGCATTGCCTTAGAACTCCATGGGACTGGTACTGTAAAATTACTGGCAAGAGTTCCTTGGATTTATTAAAGCTTCATTAGGAGAAAATGTCTCTTTCACAGCAATCCAGGACTTACGTGGGGACAACTCATTTATTGGTGGTAACAAAGCTGAGCACAAAGTTGCTCCTCATCGAGACCAGATCCTGCTTTCCACACAGCAAACCTTAATCCCCATCCACCCAAAATTCTTAAGAGTCCAAACTTTCCTTGCATCCAGGTAGAAATCACCACTCAGAACACAGGAGCACACCAAGAATGCGCCGGGCATTCTCACAGTGTGAAGACAAAGTTATTCCTTTCTCTGAGCACGCTCCCTCTTTGTTCACCTTTCAATATTTTGTCAGAACACAGATTTCCCACACCAAACATGTCCCAAATGGAAGGAGAGCTGTGAAAAGAACTGGAACATGAGAAGTACTAAAGGAAATATTTCTGACAGGAGTTCTGCACAGACTGAGAATCCCATCTGCTCACAAAACAAGTGAATATTCATAGCTGACTGGTCAAACTGGGCAAGTGTAACATCACAGGACTTCTGCCTGGGGTTAAGTTACAACTCCAGCCTATAAACAAAAAAAAACCACTGCAGAGAGATGAAACAAAACCCTTAAACTGTATCATTCACAGCTCACATGAAAAAGATGATTAAAATTGTGGTTTTATATATGATTTCTTCCTGTATTGAGAAATATGGATTATTTCTCATTAATCAACAAGCAACCAAGTCCAATGTAACAGAAGTTTCATTAAATTCACTGCTCATTCAAAACTGCAATAACCCTTTTTCATTACACTGCTGCATTTCGATTGTATGTGAGCAAAAGTGCATTTGCTTTCTGTGCTTTGGAAATACTCAGCATAAATATTGTCACAGTATTTCATTTGCTCATAATACTGAATTTTACACACCACAGAACAGACTGGCAGTGACTTCAAGCCAGTGGTCACAATGATAAAAATAACATGACCCACTGCAAAAGTTTGTCTGTTTGTTTTAAATCCCATTTTATAAAACATCTGACTTCTCTCTTTGGAAAGTGACCTTCTCTGGTTATCTTTTAGAGCTCTAATGACAGACCTGTATTCTCCCTTCCTTCTCCATCCTTCCCAAGCAGTGCCAAACAACCCCAAAACCCATTTTGGGAGCAGATCCTTCTGCCTCGCTGTGTGGGAACATAAGCAGAGCTTCTCTCCTGCCTTGCTGCAGTTTTAGTTTCACTGGAGCTGCTTTGGCTGATTTTCTCTTCAGGCACTGCAAACATCTGTGGCTTAAAGCCAAGTGTGACTTTGGATACTGCCCACAGGATTTCCTCCATTTCCCACCATTCCCCATCCCTGGGATCCTGCCTTGTTTCTTCCCTGCTGTATTTTTAAAGCGTGTTCTTCCCAAAGAGATCCCAATGACAGTCTCCTGCTCGAGTGTTATGGATTTTCATTTAAATTGCTAGGTGGAGGAGGGATATAAACTCCCATTTTCCCATCCATTTCATGCGAAGCTGCATCCAGGATGATGTGAGTACCCCCGAAATAGCTGCTCAAAATGAATCATTCATACCAGTTTCCAGCTCCTAACAGGCAAGGACTGAACCACCATTACAAGAACTTAAAATGTCGTATAATGAGAGACTATTTTGTGAGCACAACCAGCATTTTATAAGCAAAGTGAAAAAAAAATTTAAATTACACTCTTTTTTTAAAATTTGTGGTATGAAAATAATCTGTTTTACTCAAATTTGACCACGGAAGTAACAAAAGTCTGGTCACGTACAAAGTTTATGGAAAAAAAAAATAACACCATCACAACGGTCAAGGTTTCTCCAGCAAAATCAAAGGATTCAAATGAGATGGGAAACAACTGAAGCTTTTCACAGGTTTAAATCTTGCTGTACCTTGGGGCTGCTGCTGGACTCCAGCAGTGCCTGTATGAACAGGCACACCAGCACCCCTGTGTATTCAAACACACACAGCTGCAAAGAAATCCAGTGCTTTAAAGCTCTTTTTATATTCTCAATATTCAAAGTGCAACGATGATTTGGAGGGATTTCTGTTTCCACCATTTTTCTTTGAGACTGCAATAAAATTAATTTTCAGGTTCTCCTTTTCTTTAATTTTTCTTTTTACCAGTCTGTATATTACCAAAATTAATTCAAACTCCATGAAGACCAGATAGAAAACTCTCTGATCCTTAATAACCTCATGTTTGAACTCTTGTGGTCTCTTCCTTCAGCCTTGCAATCCCAATTTGCTACCCTTCAGTCTGAGACACTAAAACAGATGGGCTGGGTCTGTAATTTGATTGCCTCAGGTTGGTTTTCTCCTTCTTTTCCTTTTTTTTCTTTCCCAATGACATCAGAGGGCCCTCCCATGAGCTGGAGCACTCATCCTTTGTTCTGACAGCACCTCCTCAGCTGCCCATTCACCAGATTGCCCAAAATTCACAACCTGGTCTGGTCTGTTCACACAAAGCAACCCCACGACCCTGCAAAATCCACCAACCAACCTCTCTCCACAATTCCCTAAATCTTCTCTACAAAGGACTCAATCCTGGTGGTTACAAGCTCTGGTTCAGATCCCACTTCTGATCCAGAAAGTCTGACAGGAACTGGATATGAGAAAAGAAGTTTCCTGGTTAAACTCTCACCATAAAGAAAGAACCTGCTGCTCGCTCTCCTTAGAAAGTGTACATTGTTAAGTTTCAAGAATGCTACTTGATGGAATTTAGGGAAAACTTCAAAAAGCTTATGAGGAAATGAGGATTCAGCAGCTTCCTGAGTCTCACATGCTCCATGGCCATGTCATTCCCCCAGGAACCACGCTGAGGGGAGAAATGCCTGAACACCAAAAAGAAAAGAGTTTGCTTGTGATGGTCACTGATTTAATTTCCACTTCAGTGGTGTTTCTCCAGCACCACTGACAGACATCCACAGGGGTGAATCACCTGCTCCAGCAGGACTGGGCATGCTGGGGACCTGTGGGAGGACGGGAAAAGGAAGAATTCCTCAGCAGTGAGCTTTGGAAAAAAAAACAACAAACCAACCAACAACAACAGAAACCAACCCAAAACAAAACCCCAAAGCGAACAACCAACCAAACCAAAAGGCCATCAGCCAGAGCAGCCCAGAAGGTGACAGAAGGACCTGGGAAATGTGGTCACCCATTGAGGCCAACCTTAGAGCTTTTCCAGCAGTGCCAGGGATCGTTTCACGACCAGTCCTCGAGGGTTCTCCTGCCTAACACAACTTTCTAAAGACTGACGAGGACTCATCTCCCTCCAAGCTGGAATTTAAATCCCAGGGGCTTGGTAAGGTTAGAAAATGCACGGATAAAAATGCCAATAAAGGTTACAGAAAATGATTCTTCTCTTTTTCCCTGAGCATTCCCCCTGGGCAGTGCTTTCCCAGCAGGATCAGCTGGATCATTGCATCCCAGACAGCGGCAGCGGCTTCACCGCCGACACCGCTTCAGCTCCGACACAGAGCTCGCAGCAGCTGCTCCAGCAGAGCTCAGCACAAAGAAACAAAACCCTTCCTTCCCTCTCCTCCTACAGTGTTTAAGACACACATCTGCAGTTGCCAAGCCCTCTTTTTGATGCTGCAAATTTACATTTGCCTTCAGATACACACATGCTCCTTTTATCACACTCTGACAAGCCCAGTTTTTATCCTCATCCCAGATGATGCTGATGGAGAGAAGGAACTACCTGCTACAGAGGAGGAGCTGGGCAGCTGTTCCTGCAATTAAAAGTTTGGTTTTTTAAACTGAGTCCAGAAAACCCATTTAATGGACAAAAAAAAATCCATGCTTACATTTATAAAGCCAGGAGCTGGTGCAATTGGTGCTCTCTTCTGTTTGGATCTGGGCAGAAGGATTCACAGTACATCGTTCCAGGAAGATTTAATAGTGAGTGGCAAACCTCTGCTAAATGTTCTCATTTTCAAAGAGATTCTTAAAATTGTAACAGATTCTAAAACACAGGTGTAAAGTTGCCGCAAATAAGATTAAGAAAACGTTCACCAAATTCAGACTAAAAAGTTAATATCTCTGCTGTATTCCAGCCCAGTTCAGGTAACTCGCTGATCCCAGCCTTGGCTTTCCCAGTGCTCTTTCACTTTAAGGAAAAGGGGGGTAAAAAACACGACCACAAATCCCAAACAAACCCTACAAAACCCAGCTTTCCACCACATTCTCTCACACTGGATTTAGCATCAGTTCAGGTCAGTGCTGGTACCAGAACTGGCACTAAATGCTCTGGGCCAATAGAGGCTGGAAGCAGCAATTTTCATATCTATCAGATAATCAAGTTTTGCAGGACAAGTGATGATGATGTGTAAAAATTCCATAGCAGCTAATCAAAGACAAAACTTGAGGAAGCAGCAAAAAGCTCATAATGAAGAAATATATTCCACCACAGGTGGCAGGAAATTGTAGCTACTGATAACAAGTGTTATGGGGCTCTGGCAAAGAAAGAAAATCAGCGTAAGCATGAAGGCAAAGTAGTGATAGCACCAATAAAAAAAAGCCTCAGAGCGCTCTCCAGAAATCTATCATGAGAATCAAGTGAGAAGTAATAAATTTGCATTTTCTGTAAGACCTTGCATTTAAACATATTCTTAAATACTCTGTGAGTTTCAGGAGCTGGCTGCAGACCATGTGCTGCTTGAGCACATGAAAAGCAAAGCATCACTTCACTGAGCACTGAAGCACCAACATCTGCAGGGAAAGAGAGATGATGGGGAAATCTGAAACGAGATTTAGGAACGAGTCACTCAATAAATCCAAACTTTGGAGAAACCAAAGAATTCCAAACTTTGGAATATGACAGGGATGAGTAAGGGACAAAGCAGGAGCCTGAAGTCAGGGCCAAGCCTGAAGCTGGCCAAGGTGATCGAGGGAGGTCCCATCCTGGAGCAGTCCCAAACTCCTCTCCAGCTGCATTTGGAGGTTTCTCCAGCTCAGGGAAAGCCACACAGGAAGGGCACTGGATTACAGAACCCTGCAAAAGCTGGGCAGGATCAAATACCCAGTCAGGACAGGCATTAATATCCCTGGCTTAGATGAACTCTCCAGGGGGAAAAGGGATTGCAATGGGAAATGATTGGCTCAGCAAATGGAAAATTCACCTATTTGTTTGTTGTAAGAGAACGCAATTCCTGAAGGCAATGGAATTCCAGCCATGACCAAGAGCAGGAAAAACACAGACCTCAAAGCTGCTGAGCAAGATCTGGGAGCTCAACATACATTCTAATAATGATTAGATAAGAAAGGAACTTGTGTTTTGTCTAAAAGGAGCTAAAGCTGACCTCAGAAAGGAGCTCCACTTCCAGGGCAAACTGGTAAAGAGAGGAAAGAACACCAAAGTAAAGGAGAGACTTCCCAGCACCCAGGAAAGCAATAAAATCAGCTGGGGGGGAAAAAAAATCCCTTATCTAGTCTCTGCTGGATGTATTCAGTTCAGTTTCTCCCTGAAAAAGGGAAATTTAACACAGAAATGTGGGAGAAAGTGGAGGAATCAGCAAAGCAGACTCAGGTGGGGTCGTGTAAGGAGAAATTCACTTTTCCATGGGATCAAAAGACTTAAACTATGCAAAAAGAAAATGCTTCTCTCTGCCTTTCAGGGGTGAATTTGTACAATGTAGAATACTCTGAGTGTCAAGCAAGGCTTGGCACATATCCTTTGAAATATAGTGTGAATAAAGACAAATGTTAACACACTCCTTTGTGAGATTTGGTTCCTACATATTAGCATTTGAATTGTACTCAGCCCTCCGTGTGTCACATTAAGAAAATTCCCATTTCTGTGCCCTGTGTTAGGAGAAAGCAGCAGAACTCCGGGCTCTAGGAAGAGCCAGAAGCCAGTAAAAATCCAGGAAGACACCTACAAACCCTGTACCATCAAAGAGCCTGTCAAGAAAAACCCTAAAACAGCAAAGAGCAGACACGAATTTCCCTTCATGGACGGCAGCTCTCAATTGATCACAAGCAATTTCTTAGTATTAGCAAGGATTTTTCCCAAGTCAGGAGGAATTTCTCATTTGCAGCTGCAAATGGAGCTCCTGCTGTGCCTACAGAGGTGGCCAGTCCAGAAGTTCTGAAAGAATGGGGTTTTTTTTAAGAATTACTGAGCAACACCCCAGAGAAAACACCCAGAACACACAATTAACAACTTCATGCCAATCCTCAAAGCAGCTCTCTTGGTGACAGTGAAGCAAATCCACTAAATATACAGGGAAAGAAAATATCCCCAACACGCAAAACTAAAATCTATATTTTCTTTAAAACCATAGTAAAATGAATATTACAAAATCTTTTCATTATGACTATGAGCTCTTATCTTTTGAGGTATATTCAATATTTCCAAATGATTTTTAAATCAGAAAAGTGTATCAAAAGTAGTAAGGAAGAAACAAAAATAATGACATCAGTAACTTGTAACACAGTATTAAAATGTGATTTTAAAATTAAAATCTTTCAGTCGTGTCCTAACGTGCAAGAAAATTCCATGGAAATTCTACTTCCTGGACATGGCAGGAGTTCTCCTGCCTGGCTCCCACAGCCACACAGAAGTCAAACCAGAGCCAGGCTGTCGTTTACATTCATTTATAAACTGATAAAAATGAAATACATTTCCTCCTGTGCTTTAAGCAGGCACTGAAGTCTCACCTGGCTCTTCCCCCCCAACGTTACTCAATTCCTTGAAATCCTGGGGGGTACAAACACTCTGTTCTCTCTGCCAGAAAGAAAAAGGAAAAGCAGCTCCTGGCACTGATGGTTTTTGCCATTTTTAATGGCCAGGTCACACCAAGACGTGAGAATTACTTAAATCCCATGGTAACACTCATTAATTAGAAAGTAAACTGACATTATGTATTAATTTCATGTGAATCCATCCAAGAGATGATTTGAACAGAACACACAACACTGAATTCTGCAGGAATATCTTCATTTTTTGGTTAAAAAAAAAAAAAAAAATCTTAATTTTATTCCATTAAGATACCATTAAATGTTTTTGCTTTTGTGTTTCCACACTGTATTTTAATTTATTGTTCAGGAGTCTGATGGGATGTTTAGGCAATGGAACACATGGAGAGGTTTGCACAGCCACACTGGAAAACCTCACAGGGCCACAGTTCCCATCACCTTTAAAACAGAGATAAAAATCCATATTTTTCTAAAGCACTTCAAGATGTACTGATGAGAACCCCGTGCAAGCACTCCTGTCAGCTGTTACCCTCTCACTGAATGTGATTATGTTGGAATATTACCCTTCCTGACCTCTGAAAATCACATAAAATTGAAATGAAGCACTAATTGTATGATTATTAAATGTCACCAACATCAGACAGTAGGAAAAGACTATTTAATTAAAGGAAGTTTGCTCTTCAATGGAGGAAGAGTTCAGATTCCTTCCCAGATATTTATATATTTAATTTAGTTGTGCAAAGAGAAGATGAATGTACAGGTAGCTGTAGGTACAGATCTGCTCTGCTGCTGCACAGCCCCTCTGCAGGAGCATCCTCACATCCACAGCTACCAGGTGACAGAAAATGGAACAGCCTCTTCTTCCCCTTCCAACCCAGGGGACAAAAGCAGCACAGAAGTCGATGGATGGGGCTGTCTCTGATGTCCCACCTGCAAAACAGATTTTGCTGACATTTCTCACTGTTTGGGATGAACTGATGGATAATTGCTGCTGGGAATTGCAGTGAAGGGAGACTTGGAGCCCCATGCTTTGCTCTTTGCCTCCAGTGGAGGTGGCAGAAGTGACAAAAGCTGTTTTCCAAAGTTTATCTCGCTACTGGAAAAGCCCAAAGTTCCAGTGGCTTCCCAGTGCCCTGAATTTTCAGGCCAGAAGGGGAAAGCAGGTGTAGCTACACAAGATAAAACCATTTCTTCAGCTTTCCCATCCCGAGTTCCAGCTGGCATTTCAGTGCTGAGCAGCACAGAAATAACAGCACAGCCCAAAGAATCTCCTTAATAACACCAATAAATCACAGGAATGACAAAACAAAACCAGGAAGCATTTCACATGGGAACATCTTTAGGAGAAGACAACACCTGCAGCTGCCTTCGAGAAGAAATAATCCTTGTGGGCTCCTGGGCTCAGCAGACACGTTCCCAGAGCATTCCCAGAGCATTCCCAGAGCAGTGGGACCTCCTGGCTCGTGTCTAAAGCTCCTGCCAAGGTCTGAGCACAGCAGCTCTGTGCTCATCAGTGGAAACAGCAACACCTTCCTGTGTGCAGCCTCAGCTCTGGGTGGGAGGGAAGTTAAACCCAGAGGAATCCAGGGATTCAGCCCATTTTGTCCTTCTGGAATGGGATGGGAGGGGCTGAAGGCACAGGGTGCTTTAGGAAGGTTTGTTTTGGGGGGGGGTTACAATTTTTTTATCTCTATGAGCTCGCTAAATTGTGTGGTTGTGCCTGGCAGCTCGCCTTCCACAACAGAAATTGAAACTATTATACTGAGAAATAGAGAAAATTACAGTATTTCCAGCTCTGCTTATTTCTCTGGAAAAAAAAAAAAAAAAAAAAAAA